>KV417659.1:145838-167517 GCA_001630335.1 Athelia psychrophila
GCTGGAATCGTCGTCGACATCGCGGTCGGGTATGATTATCACAGGCGTTCGGCTGTGGGGATATTTCAATATAATACCCATCATATACTAGTATATACAGCGGTGCATATGCACCTGACAGCGTGTGCATTGTGCATGGCCCGAGCCCACAGCTACAAAGGCTTTCGGCCAACTATCGGCTCCGATGGGAAGAATCCGAGCGTCCCTGAAAGGAAATATTAGAGTTTATGAGCTGGCGCCGATGATGCTTTGATTTTAGATGTTTCCATTGCGTAAGAAGGGTAGACACATTAGGTCAGAGTAAATTAAGACAGGCGTACGTTAAATGGGGGACGAAGGGAACGTGGAAAACGGGAGCACACATTCTGCCTCTGTCGAGGGGCGTACTTTGAATTCATCGATTGACAGAGGTTGTGCCATCGTCTGCCAGGAACCATCGTAGGTTCGGATCAAAGGCTCGGATCAAGCTCCCTTCCGTGTACGGTGGAGAACGTGCCATTTTAGAGCTCCGCTCACCTTCCGAGAAATGGCTTGCTCCCGGGCCGAACCTAGAACCATCAACCCTTATTTTTCTTCAGCCGTTGATTATCGTGTTAATTAGTGGTACACATCGGTGTCCCCCTGATGCGGGGCACATCTTATTGCTGAAGTAGGGACTGAGAATCCATGCGCCCTCGAAAACCACCTGACCCACGCAAGGACTCATGGAAATCTACTTATCAGCCATTGTACAATGTACGTACCAACGATGACGAGCATCACCCAACCTCGTTACGACCACATCCACGGCTATCCCTGGCTGTCCACAGCATCATAAATTCAGGTCGCCTCAGGTTCGGATTGATAGAATCAGATATATCAAGGGAGGTTGACCGATTCCCTACATTTGTCTATGTAGATCTGCAAGATTACGCGGATTTTTGCTACCGACACAACAAGCCACAACTATTTGTTAAATTTACGCACTCGCCGATCATGATGGATAAGGATATGCACCTTGCTTCGGCGAACGTGAACTTTGCAATTGCGTAGCCAACTAGCCCCAGAGGGGGCTGAAGTGAATCAAAAATCCCGCCACAGCTCTAGTAACAGACGCAATGTTGTTGCGGCGGTGGTGACCGGTGACCCTGCGAGTTCATGCTCTGGTGGAGAAATAAACAAACCCAGATTGATTACATATCCATTATATCACTGACTCAGAGAGTATGGTAATGAAAGCTAATTTGCAACATACATGCGCAACGACTCTAAAAAAATCTACTTCTTTAGCAAGGAACTATTTATGTTGCAGAAGTCAAGCTGTGAGCGCGGTGGAGCTTTAATGCTGCGAAGTCGCTGAAGGAAAGACAGTAAACCTCTGTAAACCTGATGTCCTACAAGCGCGAAGCCGTTATGTAGCGCGATCATATTACATACACTGTACTCAAAGCATCCGCCAGCCGCCGGCAATCGCGATCTACCACGCCGGGACCACCCGAACATCATCCGATTTATCGAGAGCGTCTGAACGCTGGAACAGATGCATACGTATCATTGATACGTAGCATTGATACGTAGCATTGGCATCCCACGCCACGGCGGCCCGCAAGGCCCAGCTCCACTACGCCGCCCGATTTGGTCAATAACACTTTTGGAATCCTATGCTTGTACATACATGATACATAACGACATAGCATCGGGTGGCTCAGTGAACTGGTGATTGGAGTCAAAGTGAGGCAATTATTGTACTCATAATATGCAGGGAGTCTCATAGCCAAATAATACAATATTATACATACAGGTGAAAGTGACAGCACTATGTAGAGCGAGAAGTCAAGCCAAAGTCAAGCTCTGTGCCGATTCAGAGTGCCGGTTGCGGCCTTTAGCATAACGGGATGAGATAATATTAATATTATGTAATCTGTTGTTTCGGAACCGCTTGGCCGGCGCCGCTGCGCTTGGCTTCTGTTCCCTTCTGTTCCCCCAACTGTTCCCAAGAGCTGAGCTGAAATAAATATGATATGTATGTGACTGACTTCTGGCACATACCGAGCAGGAATCAGTGCCAGTAGGTGGCTACCACTGGGTACCCCTTTCAAGTCAGCCACAATGAGTGCGCAGTTACATACAATTAGTATAGACTAGCTCAGGCACGAGGCGCGAGGCGACGAGAAGCCGAGGCCTCCTGCCGTTTTGTACTATAGCCGTGGCAACAATGATACAATGATACATAGCAATGATACGTACGCATCTGTTCTGGCACCCCGACTTTCTGGATTTATCGGTCTTGAAGTTGTCAGGTCTTCCACCAGTTTTTACTTGGTTTTTACCCACTCGGCTTCGAATTCAACCCGAAGTCAATCACCTCTGGGAACTCAGAAGTCTCAACCTCAACCGTGCCTCTAGAGAATCAATCCTACTCGTTTATCACTTAGCATGTCTCGAATTGTGCCCAATCAGGAGCACAAGTTTGGACCGCAGGCTACTTAGAGTCTTGCACTGAGTTGCACTGGTTACGCCTCGGAATCTTCTGGAATGGACCCTGGAACTCAGAAATCCAGAGAACATCTAATTCTCCGGGAAAATCACACATGTGCCTGCACATGTGCGGCACATGTGTGAGTGGCAGTGCATGTGGTAGTGGCGTGTATGTACTGGTAACTGCAGGGACAATGCTGGACAATGCCACAATTAATTGGGCCTGGGGCCGTTGCTAGCGAGATATTAATGGCATCATTATGCTACCACAGGCATGACATTTGGCCTTTGGACTGTCAATGAAGGGATCACTGTTGTATCGAGGGTCACGAAGAACATTTTGCTGCAAATTAGTTGGAGATAGCAAGTTCATTCTTCATACAGGGCACAGGAAGATGAGCACACAGCAATGTAATAGTATTAGTAGCCCTATATACCATAAGATTGCTCGGCAGGACAAAGCAGAGGTCCAAGATCGTTGAAAAAAGAAAGTGTCGGGACTCGAGTCTCGGTGGCATGATGCATTGACACATGTCGACGGTGTATGGGCCTTGTGCGGAAGGCAATTGGTAGTAAGAGTGCCCGGTGGTTTGGTGGCATGAATGAATTGTGGTGACAGGTGGTACATATATATACATAATAAAGGGACAAAATATGTTGTGAAGGAAGCGACGGGAGAGTATGCAGTATGGCTGTGGCGGCTTGTGACAGCTGTGGCGCGATGTGTGTGTGTCGGCACATGTGCGGATTTCCCGGAAAACTCGATGTATTGGAAATCCAACAAGGCGGGACACCGCCATTAACTGCACGTCGCGTTGATCTTGCTACAATGGGCACGATGTTATTGTATGCTCTTATTGGTCCGACGTCGCTTTTGTTCAGATTCGTGATGGTCATAACTCGTGGCAAGATCAGATGGCTTAAGGAAGTTTTTGGTACATCAGGCACAGGATATCGATCTTCCATTTGAGCGCTCCCCGATGCAAGCCTTGGGGCGCATTACAATCACGGATCGCTGCACTGTTTATGTCTGACCTTGCCTAGCACGCTTGCGCCCCAAGGTCCAGGTCAGCCTATTGGACTATATTTTCGCAGACTGGGTTAATATCTTCGGTCGCCAGCTCTACGAAAAAGCTCCAGTCAAGTCCGGGCTGCTACTATGTTATACACAACACGCACATCATATATTATGGACAGTCCTCCACCTCGGGTATCAGGGATGCGCCCTGTGCGGCATTTATCGTCCTGTGAGCATGGCTAAGAGCCTAAAGGTGCGGGGTATCTCCGCGCAAATACACCCTTTTTTTCTTTCATCTTTCATGATTGCCATTCTTCAGGCCCAGCACGTTCAAATCATGACCGTATGTGGATGGGTTGCTGGTTTCAAACCCCTATCAGTGGTCACCGCCTGCCTACTCGTGTGTTTGTTTTATCTTGCATCGTTCGCCCGCCATGCTCACGAGAAGCACAGAGCTATGATTACATGTTGACATTCTCACCTGAGGTTTCTCTCATATAGACTTGGCCTAGAAAATGGAGTGTCTTTCAAGTTCTCTTCGTGCTCTCTCGATATACGCTATTTGCAAATGCGGTGATGGTTTTATACGGTAAATTTCCTGGTCGGTGATATGAATTGTGGCCCAGCTCATTTTGGTTCGAACAGCAGTGGCACTTTCTGTCGGAGCTTTCACGTTGCGGTTGGATGTACGATCCGATTTTTTGTACTGCCAGTGAAGTTTAATCGTCGATGCTATTTTGCAGGGATGTTGACCCTAGGTCGGGTGTTGATTGAGAGTAATTTCTTCTGGCTCTATCATTGAGAGCCGTGAGCTCAATTCTTGATAGATTCTTGCACCTTCAAGACGTTTGGATATTCAAGGATCTGAATATTCCATGCTATTTAAAATATCGGCAGATACCCGTTCACGATACAGAATGTTCGAATCAGCTGCGCAGAGGCATAGGGTATCATGAAATTTACAGATGAACGGATATGAGTGTTAGGTTTATACAAATTAAATGTTGCAAGAAAGCAGAAAGCAGACTGGTGTCCTCAGAGCGTTGCGCTAAGACTCGATCCTCATTACAATGCAACAGATGAAGCCCAAGCTATCAATTGCTCTGTCGTATCAGCTCTGCAGCCTGTGCAGACCTGGGCTTCAGACTAAATTCAAACGAACTCGGTATCCTGAAGAAACCGATTAGCCTCACCCTCCAATTGCACAAGACTAGACAGGTAGAGCTGACCTGAACACCGCATCGTCAAACGTCACTCTGGGCTCAATAGCACTCCCGTTCGCATCGACGGCTTTTCCCATATCAAGCGTCGCCAGCATGCTGACCATGAGCAGCCACGCGGAAGACTCGATCAAGTGAGCCCCCGGGCACCGGCTGAGGCTGAAATCAGACCAACACCTTCTAGAAGCAACAAGGGGATACGTACCGTCTACCGAAGCCAAATACGTACTGACGGGGGTCCCTGCGACGCGCTCCATTGGAGCCCGGGATTTCCGTCATGAATCGCTCTGGGTAGAAGACGTCAGGATTGGGGTACATTGTGCTATCCCGCATGATAGCCCTGCACAGCGAGAAACAGGGTTAGCTCCTCGAAATTCTTAGATTGTATTTATGGTTGTACCAGTTATTTCCTACCACCTGAATCAACACGTCGCATTATAAGCATGATATGCATCGTTGAGATGAAGCGAAGAAGCTTACCAGAGTACCTTTCGGTATGAACATCCCATTATACACATCATCCTCCATCAACCTATGAGGCAAACCTACACAAAAGAGTAGCCTTAGCGGACCCTCCTAGGGCAAGTAAAGTAAACAAACTGGGCAACCAACCTAGGGGGACGGGGGCGGCCCAGCGTAGACACTCGCTCATAACGCACTCGATGTATGGGAGTGAGGCCCTGTCAGCGAATGAAGGTAGTCGATCCGCACCCACGACCGCGTCAATCTCGGCTTGAGCTCTCGCGCGGACGTCGGGATGAGTAACCATGGCGTGGATGAAGTTCTCGACCAGCGCGCGTGTCTATACTCTTAACTAATCAGCAGTGAATGATACATTCCAAGCTTTGAGACATGCCGTGTCGATGCTGCCTAAGTGACTCAGTCGTGAGCGAGATTCAATCGAGGTATACTGCATAGCTAGCTCACCAGCATACATGGAGTTTGCCGTCCATTTGATATCAAAGACCTCCTGCCCAGTGTATCCCTTCCACCCATCCGCAAGGAGCGTCCTGCAGAAACTCGGCATAGAAATACCCTTGCCGACTAAGTCCTGGGCGAACTCAAATGGCGCATCTACGAATTCCTGCATCATCGCTTTCCAAACCTTGGCGTCCCGCTTGAACGACATGCCAGGAAGCCAAGACGGCAGGAAGCGCAGCGCTGGGACGATGTCGACGGCCCAGAGGGTCCCAGGGTTTGCTATGCGGTTGGAGAGAAGCCGCACGCAATTTTCGGCCATGGCGAGGAATACGTCGTTTGAGGACCTCACTTGGTGCCCATAGATAACAAACAGCGTCAGACCTCCAGCGTATCTACCATAGGAAATCAGCCTGAGTTGAGAGATGCCAAGGCGAATGGCTAAAGCTGACCTGCGCAAAATGTTCACGTAGTCAGTCGGGTCGTCGAGTAGGCGGTTCAGGAAAGAGGCGGTCTCGGTTGTAATGAGGGGTTGGTATTCGCGTATGCTTGATGCTCCCAGGGCCTTCTGCATGTATTTTCGTTGGCGCTTAGATTGGTCACCATAATGGACAAATGCCACCTAGAAGATATTCGATGAGGTGCAGAAGAGTTTCTGTGGCCATGATGATCTTACCATATCCTTTCCGCCACATCTTGTCCAAAATCAGTCTCAGAAAATCATCGTGCTGCATATAAGAACTTACAGTTCACCCGCCATCACCTATGGAGGCAGATCGGTCAGCATAAGACGGCTGGGCAACCTGAGCACACTCACGAATTGTGGTCTATCTGAGTAGATGTCCCCGCGCTTATCCAACAGCTCAGAAACCGCCTCTGGCGTATTCAAGAAAACTATGCCCTGTCCAAAAATATGCAGATAAACAACACTGCCTGCACTGCAAATAAGCCACCTGACTATGCTTAGGTGATACCGGGAGAGCACGCACCGTAATCTTTTGCCCACTGCCTCGCTCGAACCCACACTTCTTTGCTGGTGAAGTCGCAGAGGTTACCAAGGACATACATCGGCCTCGGGCCAGGAGGCAAGGGTAAACAGGACTTAGCCCTTCGAGACCATAGAGCGAAAAGAGTCAGACCAATCGCGAGAAGCAGCAGCACCGAAGTCTGAGAGGCGTTTGTTATACAGGAAGCCAGACTCATCACAAAGCGCGGGTCGGGAGACGGATGAGTCGAACTGAGGGGTCAGGGCAGTCATTCTGGCAACTCCTGACGCCTTATATACCAAGAGCGCAGTCGCGGATACTGAAAAAGACAAGGTGCGAACGCCGTGACCACAGGCCCGCAAACGCCGAATCCAGCTTGGCCCTCGGACTAAAATGGTATGTGTTATTCAACCGATAACTCTAACCAGTATGCAGCAGAAGGGTTCAGGGCCAGGTAGGAGACAAAAGGAAGGGAGGCCACGAAAGGCGGGCAAAGTTTGCGTCCAAAATGGCCTAAACAAGAGAAGACGTCAGCTAATTCAATAATACAATGAAAGAAGCAACGGCACGAACACACATTGTCGTTAGCAGAACTGGGTGCGATGCTTGCTTGAAAGCTTGCAACTCGCGGTCTGATGAGTCAGGAGACACTATCAATCCCAAAAGAGACATCGGAACGCCCGCCCAAGGCCAGGAAGCTGACTCGAGGCGAAGCACAATAATAGGCCGTCAAAAGTCTGATGCGCGTTGCTTGCTTCGTATGTGACCTCCCCAAGATCATAAATATTCCAGGAAATAGATTATAAGAATTACACACAAGTACATTGGCTCGTTTTCGAAACTGGGAATTACCCCACACCATCCACTGGTCCACCTAAAACATCTCATACAGCAGGTCTGACCGCATAGTGTACTTCATTCCCTGCGTCACATCGTCTCCAGAATGGTACAGTTTTCTGTGCTGGAAGATGAGCACCCGTCCTATCTTCGGGACCACATCGATCCTGCGGGACTCGTCGTCTGAGAAGAATGTCGTGGCCCCTCCTTTGAGTTCGCCCCCGCTTTTGACAGAGTCGTTCAAATAAAGCTGGATAGTGTAGAATGTTCGCTGCTCCCCATCAGGCGTTTCATATGCGCCATCACAATGGGCTGTAGTGTGGCATGTCAGCAGATAAAAGAAGAGTGTGTGCAGGCAGACCCACCTTTGAAGTACTGTCCAGGCCCATAGCGGAGGAAGCGCATGCGCTCGTTAACCTTGGTCATACGCCATTTGATGCCTATCTCCGCGGCCCCCACCCCCGTTACAAACGGTTTGTCGACGATCGTGCTCAGGTCCTCGGCAATGCCGTCAGCCTTGAGACACCGGTCCCAGATCCGCCTGACTATCTCATCGTGGTCCCATACAATCCTATGTCGATGCATAAGTACCACTCCCCGATCCTGACCCCGCGGGGTAGAAGCAAAACTCACCGATCATGGAAGCGGACATCCGTAGCGAGCACCTCATGCCCCGCGCCTACATTCAGCATGGCTGGCCCCCATCCCCCCGTGGGCGAGCTCGCTTCCGCGAGCCTCAGCAGCTGCGCACACTCGGACGGCGACAGCACATTCTCGAGCACCACCGCGTAGCAGCCGTCGTACTCTGGCAGCGGGGACGAGCTGAAGTCGATGCGCTGCACGCTGATGGGCTCCGCATCGCTGCGTGTGGTCTTGAGAAAGTCGTCCGGGACGGCGACTTCATTCGAGGTGTAGCTGGTCTTGACGGCTTGTAGTCGCGCGCGCCGCGGCGTTGCGGCGCTCTTCTTCGAGCGTTGGAAGAGTTGGTGATAGTTCATGGTGGGTAATTGCTAGCTGCTATAAGCCGCTGAGAGTCGATATAAGCACTTTGTACGGCCAAAGGCGATGCCCAGCTGTCGACTCATCGCCTTGCGCGTTGTTTAGTGGGAAGAGTAAATGACTCGTCAAAGGCCCCGATCATGCTGTTCGCAAGCGCGCCACCAAAGTTCTCAATAAATATTTTCGAGTCAGTCTGATTCTTGTCTGATTCTCAACTCTTTTCTACAGACTACAACAAAATATGACCACTGTAAGTACGCGCCACGATCTGCGACGGCCCATGCATTGAAGTCCATTCGCACGCCAAACTTTGCGCGGTGACTACTTCGGTGCTTTCGGTGTCCGGTTCCGGGGCATCGTCTACCGATCTCCACTGTTCACACTGACCCCCAACCCCCTTCACGCAGATCCTTAAAGCCGATGCCACATGCACCACAAGCCCTCCAACCCCGCAAGACGCCGCCCCCCCAACATCCCACACCGCCCTCCTCCTAATCGACAACCAACTTGGCTTCCAACACCCCACCCACTGGGGCCCCGCCCGCTCAAACCCCCGCTTCGAAGCCAACACCGCCGCGCTCCTCGCCGCCTTCCGCGCCCCAGGCTCCGCGGGCGCCCCGCCGCCGCTGATAATCCACGTCTACCACGCCTCCAGCGACGACTGGCCGGACTCGCCCCTGCACCCCGCGCACCCCAGCGGCGGCATCGCCTTCCTCCCGTTCGCGGCCCCGCTCGCGCACGAGCCCGTCCTCTCCAAGAGCGTGAACTCTAGCTTCATCGGCACGCGCCTCGAGGCGCTCCTGCGTGAGCGCCAGATCCGGCGGCTGTTCATCCAGGGGCTGAGCACGGACCACTGCGTGAGCACGACGACGCGCATGGCGGGGAACCTGCACGTGTGCGACCACGTGGATGCAGAGGGGGAGAGGGTGAAGGGGGAGGTGATTCTTGTAGCGGATGCGACGGCGGCGTGGGAGAAGCCGGGGGGGAGGTGGGACGCGGAGACGGTGCATGCGGTGCACGTGGAGAGTTTGAGGGAGTTTGCGACGGTGTTGACGACGGAGCAGGTGATTGAGCTTGTTAAGGAGTAGTAGGATCGGCCTAGGAAAACAATAGACTGCCTTTTATCTGTCAGTCAGACAGGTCGTGTCCGCTCGACATGTTTTGAACATGCCGGTCCGAATTCGCCCATTCGCGCGCTATATCCTGGGCAGTGATGTTTGCTGTGCTCGCAGTTATATCGTCTTCGGTCTCCGACACGGATTTGTTGAGGATACCAGTGATGTCTTCAATATCCGCGCTGACCTTCCGTCCCGTGAATGAAAACTCCTCGCCGCTTGCCACTGCCGAAAACTCGCCAGCCAGTGTGGTGCCCTTAGGCTCATCAAAGGTAATATAGCCGTGCTGTTCCTCAAACTCCCCTCCGGAGCAGCCTGAGAACCCGTATTCGCCATGCCACTCGTACTTCCACGTTCTAGTGCCTGAAGAAGGGCGATCATTGGAAGACGTCGATATTGTCCCAGCGCTAGCCCTGGTGACACCCCGTCGACTCGGCTCGTTGTGCGTGCCCTTGACCGCCGAGACGTCTCCAAGCTTGCTAAACCGGAAAACTCCAGCGTAAATGAGGAACTGGAAGCAAGCCCACATCTGTCGACTTCCGCTCCCAGGGTCGACTGCGATGACAAGCTGACAGTCCAGCTCGCTTCCGCTTACATCACGCCATTGGCTCGTAAAGTGGGGGCAGTCAATGGCCCATGTCCCAGACACGTCCCACTCTGCATCTGGGTCCGCATTCGCGCCCATTACCACCTGTGCGTGCCTCTCTGCAATACGCGCTTCCTTGTCATCGATGGCCTGCTCCAAGGTTCTCTCGACCTCCAGCCTTCTGGGGTTGGCTAACACCGCAGCGCGCTTAGCCATGTCGTGGATTTCCTTGACCTTTGCGGATACAGCTTCGACGGGCCCTACCACAGTCCACTGGCCGGCCATCTCGCAGGCGAGCCCCAATTTCTCTGCGGCGTCGTTCATTTCCTGGTATGATACGCCATGGCGGTCCAGCAGAACAGCATCGCATGCAAGCTTCCTGGGCAAGTACTTCTCCTCGAGAAAACGCGCGGGATGCTCCGCTGCCTTCGCCTGATCAAAGTTCAGGCTTTTCCAGAGGGTTTCATGCGCCTCTGCGTTCTTGGCCCGGAATTCAGCGTTGAGCCTTGTCTCAACCGCACGCAGCTCGTCCGTCATGCCCGCATTTTGCGCCGGCTCCAGCCGCGCCTGCAGAACCGCAGCGCTTCCTGCGTCACTCAGCCCTCTGAACACGCATTGAGCCTTCCACCATACCGTCGTCTGCTTGGTAGGAACCGTCCGTCTCGTAACCGGTCTGCCCGTTTTGGTGTAGGCATCAGTAGTGACGGCGAAGCAGTGGGATATATCGTGCATAAAAGGCACGGCGTTTTTTAGCAGGCCGGTGCCGTGACAGGTGAAGAAGCCCTGGGGGGTGTCGTGTGTGACGGGGGGGACGAGCGCGCGTCTGAGAGGAGGGAGTGCAGACACTGATGTGGGACAGTGGATTTCGTCCTCTATCTTCGCCTTCTTGATATCCAACTTTTCGTCTACTAAGTCCTCGATCTTTCGCTTTGCATCCATTTGCGGGTATGCTGAGAATGAGTAGATAGTCAGCGAGGGAACAAGGAAGGAATCGTGTGATATACCCACTATTACTGTTCTCCAAGTGCGGAGCAAGGGTCCTTGAAGTATTGAGGGAGCCCTAATAGTAATAGAGAGCCGTTGACGTCGATTGCGCGCAAACAATCGTCAATAGCGCGGGTGTCAGGTCAGGTGATCAGAACTGCGGCTTTCTTCCAATGCCATCGTCAGATCTGCAGAACCACATTCAATTGATATATAGGGA
The DNA here is from genome assembly GCA_001630335.1 of Athelia psychrophila. Classification (NCBI taxonomy): domain Eukaryota; kingdom Fungi; phylum Basidiomycota; class Agaricomycetes; order Atheliales; family Atheliaceae; genus Athelia; species Athelia psychrophila. Next base: position 157,179 of record KV417659.1, read on the forward strand.
TGGTATGTGTCTTCCAAAATAACTTGATGACCTTACTATCCAGCGAACACCCAATTCCTCCGTGGCGTTCAAAGGCGACAAAGTCACTTGACCCAACCCGCACCCAAAATGAACTTCAACCAACGCTGACCAACGCCCACCTCGTCCGACGTTGAAGGAACTTGTAATCAAAGGCCGATCCGCGGACAGCGCAGCAGTGACCTTGCTGATTCAGTCTCCGTCGTAGTAAGCAGCTTTCACCGAAGTCATATGATCATGCCAGTGGTAAAAACGTACAGGATAATGGTTTTTGCTGGTTTCTCTGCGCCGTTGGAGCCGTTTTCCATGTTTATGGTATTTTGTTCTCAGGTTGGTCATCTGTTATAAGCTATCTGATGCTAATCGCGACCATCTCTGTAGGTTCAAAGATGCAAGCACCGTCCCAATCCGTGACGAATTGGCCGTGAACGACGCGCAAGTTCGCAAGTTCGCGGCGTTTTGGCGCGCCTGGAACATGCACAAGTTCGTTTTCGATCAGTTCTGCACGGATCTGCATAATTACTGCATCGTTGAGCTGGCAGGGACGAGTAGCGTATGATCAACGCAGAACATGCTTATGGAAAACCGCGCCGGGCTCGCAGAGAAACTCAGCAAAAACCATTTTCCCATACTTTTCGCGGTCACGAGTACAACGTGAGTCGGAATGTGACCCTACCCTGGATACCCGGACTTGAAGCTTCTCATTTTTGCCTCTCGTCAGCTCTAGTTTCTTCTACATCAATAAGGCCGCGTCGGATATGCTTACCCACCAATCCATTTACTGGAAGCGGATCTGGGGCTACCCCCGTGCTGCATGCTTACACCTGCCAATATGGCCCCATGCACAGACCCCATGCACACTCTGAGCTCCAACACTACAAAGCCTGATATAAATACACGGCCAGCGCTATCAACATTTCTCACTCGCCGGTTTCCTTCTATGCTACTTCCAATATCGCTGTCTTGTGCCATCGCGACTCTCGCTATTCCTATTGCTGCTTTACCCTCCGTTGACTCACACTCTATTGCGTTGGCAGAGAGTAGCACGACCCCAATCGTCAACACCTCTGTGGGCAGCTTTCACGGCACGCGTCTGACCCTCGCCGACGGCTTTACCCAAGACATATTCTACGGCGTTCCATACGCCCAGCCGCCGATCGGTTCATTACGCTTCGCACGCCCGCAGCCCGTGAACACCGGTGCGTCCGCGGTGCACAATAACACCCTGCCGGCGAAGGAATGCTACCAGCCGCTTGACTATGGCGGGGTTAATCGCACCCTTGACGGTCTTTCGGAGGATTGCCTGATTCTGGACGTGTATCGACCAGATCTTGGGGGAAATAGCATAGAGAACACGCTTCTTCCGTGAGTGCCCATGCTGGTTGTGACCGCAGTCTTGCTGAAAACTATATGCTCGCAGCGTCTGGTTCTATATCCACGGAGGCGCATTTGTTGGCGGCGGCGCATCAGCCGAGGTCAATTATAGCTCCATCGTACAAACCTCAGTCGACCGCAGCACGCCCGTCGTGTTGGTCGCCATACAATACCGGCTGGGAGCCTTCGGCTTCCTGGGCGGCGCGGAGGTGAAAGCAGAGGCTCTCAAAGGTGCAAACGGGACTGCCGCTCGGAATGCAGGACTGCATGATCAGAGACAGGCGATGCATTGGGTGCACGAGCATATTGAGCAGTTCGGGGGAGATCCTTCGCAAGTGCGTTGACTTCATGACGTCTCGAGTGCTTGCTGATGTGGTGGTGACTCTCGCAAAGGTCACCTTAGTAGGGGAATCTGCAGGCTCGATTAGCATTTCGCAGCACCTGCTCGCGAATGGCGGGAATACCGAAGGTCTCTTCCGCGCCGCCATCGCGCTGAGCGGCTCGGCGAACACCGTACCCTCGTTGGATGCCGATTCATCGACTATCCAAGAGCATTATAACGACATCGTCAGCCGCGTCGCCTGCACAAGTCCCACCACTAATGGTGGTGGAAATGAGACGACACTCGAATGTCTGCGCACCGTCGATTCTGTCACGTTCGCCAACGCTTCCAACGCGGTTTATAACGAGATCACGACAAGCTTCATCTTGGGCATGATCCCGTGGATTCCGGTCCGTGACGACTTTTTCACAACTGCTGCGCCTAGCACGCTACTCGGGCAGGGCAAATTCGCTAGTCATATACCCTTACTATCTTCGGATTGCTTGGACGAGGGAACTGTATTTGCGCCAACCATCTTAAACACGACAGATCAGTTTGAAAGCTGGCTCAACCGTGCGTGCTCCGTTCTGCACCTGCCCTCGCTTGTGACTGATTCTCGTTTCCCAATAGAAACCTTCCTCTTGCCATCGCTGAGCAATGCTACGCGCTCTGCAGTAATATCGAACCTCAGCAAACTCTACCCTTCCAACCCAGCCGATGGCTCACCGTACCGCCCGGTAAATTCCAGTCTCTCTGACCCCTTCTCCTCCGCACAGTACAAACGGGCCGCCTCCTTATTTGGTGATGCATACTTCCAAGCGCCGCGGCGAGCCACTCTCGGCGCCTTCCGTATGCACGCACCACAGACGCCTGTCTACGCCTACCTCTTCGCCCAGCCGGCGCCCGGTGCAGCAAGTGAATACGGGGTTCAGCACGCCACTGACACGGCCCTCCTCTTCGGGGACATGAGCAACGGGCTGTTTACTGACGAGGAAGTGCGGTTTGTAGACGTGTTCCGCGCGCAGCTCGTCGCGTTCGTGGTAGGGCTGAATCCGAATGGCGAGGGGCTGCCGCGCTGGCCGCTTTACCACGGCGCAAAGGAGATGCTGCAGCTCCAGGTGGGGAATACGACGGTGATTGGCGATACCTACAGGGAGGACGCCATGGCATACATCATATCCCAACAGACGGCTTTTTTGCACTGAGGCATTTATATTCCTGCTTTATCGCTACGTAATCATATGGGCACTTCTCCGGCTATCTCAGACCTTACTGATTGTAATGTATCTGTAAACCAATTGTATTCTGACTTCAAGCGTCTCCTGCCAGGCTCGAGGCGGTGACGACCAGCGGCAGCTGTGATGCAGTCGGCGAAGCTGTTTTTGGGACCACGCATATATTGATACCACCCATGTCCCATCGGATCTCCTGCTTCGACTCCGAGAAGGCAAACGATTGAGCAGGATAGATAGTACAACCTCTGCGATCAACATACGGTTGAGTGTGAGGTATGCATAACCGCGAACGACACGCACTGATTTCCAACTCGGAGAATTTGAAGACACTGGGTGCCAGATGATTATACGTCAGAGACGAAGGTAAGAGACATCGGAAGACTCACATGCAAGCTTTGCCACCACCAATGAAAGTCATTCTTGCATAAACAGCATTAGCATCCTTTTGGCCACATCACAGTAGAGCCAGCTTACAGGTTCGAATATACACCGGGGTAATGAGCATCGGTCACGCTGGACGGCAGCGGTTTCAACCACCTGCGAAAGCGTAAAATGCATTTTTGAGCAGGAAATTATCGGCGGACAATCAATGTGCGCCGCGTACCGTTCTGGCTTCCATTCATACGCGTCCGAACCCCAAACCTCTGGCTCACGATTGGCTCTGATGATGGCGACCTCGATTGTGGTGCTGCACCAAGGCTTCATCTCCCTTTGACAGCGCGGCCTTCTTGGATTCAACGATCCTGACGGACGTCTCGTACACGAGATCCACCATGTCGCAAACCTTCTGGATGTCTGCAGACGGGATTAACCTAACCAGGAATCTGCGCAGGCGCGCGGGACCGAGTTTCACGAGATAGGGCGTCATGCGGCGGAATATGTTGAGCTTGAACCTTGCTGGGCTGCTCAAAATTCAGCCCCTCCACCTAATTGGTAAGGCAGGAGGAAATTAGGGGGACTTACGCAAGGCCCATGACTGCCCCGCTATATTCGCTCGGACGGCTGTTTCTACCTAGATCGTCGAAGCTGTAGCCTGTCGTTTCAATTTTTAGACTCCAATCGTTGTTGAGAAGTGCAAGAAATACCTAAGCCACTTTGGCCAATTAGCTCCAACGCTGTGCGTTTTATCCAATGAAGCATATCGATTTCTTGGGGACCACCGCCAACCTTTTCCTTCAAGGTGTCGCGGACCTAATGCTATTCATGGTTCAGTCGTGCATGACCTGGTGCGACGCAGAGGCAGATAATTCGAGCTACCTTGTTGACAACCTCGAAGAATACTGGGGTCATTTCTGCCAGGTGGAGCATCGAAAAGACGGGGTTGAGCATCTTGCGTTGTCTACGATGCTGTTCGCCTGCAGAAAGCATCAACATGTGTGTCACATCGTCCAGCGATCTGTCGCGGATTATACACACATATGGTCGACAACAGCCCAGCCCTGAACGTGAGTTGGTTCGAGCTACGTGGAGAACTTTGGTGAAACGAGGTTCAAGATTGTTGGAGCGGCGACACACTGGATGAACCAGTCGGTTTCTTCATAGATGTCCTGATCCTTGACCAAGATATGATGCAGTGCTTTGGGATCGGATACGTAGAGTTGCTTGTCCTGATGATTATGAGGGACAGTAGTATGAATGTATTGATTGAGCATATACTCACACTCCACATGCCGTTGATCTTCACGACTCAGCCAAAGGTATCAGCTAGATACCGATGAAACTCCCATCCTTGGGGGTTGAACAGCTGCCCGATGTTTCCTGTGTCGCGCAACGTGGCAGAGCCTGATGTGCTGTACTTTGCGCGGGTCGATGAGACAGGAGACATTTCTCGGTGGAAATAGAGTCTGCTCGAAGTTCGAACCCGAACCAAAAAATAAACCCTCACCGCCTCCATCCTTTCTGCTCAAAGAATATCTGGGTATTCTACTCTATCATGCCTCCAGTCACGCATCTCCTGCCTCAAATCCCGTTTAACGTGCCACATCGACAAAGCAGACCGTGGCGCCACAGCCACCGTCAGCCTCATTCCGATCGTTGGAATTCCAAACGAGAATTCCGCTCGATTGTTGACTGCTAAAGCTGGCGCGTGATCGTCCATTTGTGCTCTGTTTGTTGCTGTTTTGGTCGCGCCAGGATACACAAAGAGTGTCAGCCCGCTGTGATTTCCAGCACTTCCCTTCTCTTTCGATCCTCTCATGTCCTTTCTCCCTACCTTGACGGACGCCCTCGAGGGGGCGGGTTTCCTCGTCTGCTTTTATGCCAGACATCGCCAAAAGATCAACTGGCAGGTCGCAAAATATGCCTTTGGCGCCTATCTCGCCCAGAACTTCATCGAGAGCAGGATCGACCAATTTGGGTACGGCGACCAGTATGATGCCCTTACAATCGGCGATCTCAACCCCTTCGCAATTGCCGCCCATTTCGACATCCTCGGGTGGATCTTCACCGCCGCCGTTACCGCCAGCTTGCCCAGCATCTACATAGCTGACAAGATCAAGGCGGCTCTCGACGGGCCGCATCACGACGGCGCTAACTGTAAGCTAATCTGACATCACCGCCGATTACGACCAATACTAATCTGTCTACGCAGATCTGCAACCGGCGCGAGTGCACGAAACCTACGAGGAAAATGCCAAATGGCTCAAGCTCATGAATCTGTACCCGCCGGATCCCCCGCTAATCCCCACCATCACTCCCCACTTCGCTCTGCAGAACACCGCGCTCATGGTGGTCCCTCAGCCATACGAGGGCCACAATGTGTGCTACCCGGGCGAAGTGGCCTTGTGGGACGCGGACGCAGCCGCTGAGGCCAACGGGATCGCCGCCACCGCCACCGCCACCGTCGCCGTTGCATTCGAGTTCAAGCGCCTCTTGTCCGCCTACGCCCGCTCCATCTTCGCCCTCATCTCGGTGGTCCCCAACGCCACCGCGATCGTGATGGAGCCGGCTATAACCAGCGGGCACGTCGCCAACCGATACAAGCGGCATGGCGGTCGCGACATCCGCGGCGCACCGGATCCCGCGAACCTCATCGAGTTGGCGGCCTTCTCGCTGATGCTATTAGTCATACCCGTAAGCTCATTGTTATTTGCGAGTAGTAGCCTGCTAATTCAATTCCTATTAGATCGCCGCCCGTCTACACGCCCTTCTGTCCCCGTCACGGTCTTCCAAGCAGCCGGACGTGGACCCTGACCCTGACGCCACCATCGCCCCTACTTCCCCACCCGCACCCCCGCAACAGCTCGGCATTACCCATGACCCTTATGATAATGTCCCCGATTCTTATCAGGCCGAGCTTGTAACGGACGCGGATGCACAAGGCGAAGACGACGACCAGGACTTGCTAGGAACTGTCAACATCAAGACGAGGGCCTCGGACGCTGTCACCTGTGCGCCGCTTGGACTGATCACCCAAGCGGTTCACAAGACCGAGGTCGAGGACGACGAGCACACGACGCGCACCGAAGACACCGAAGCCGCGCACACCCGCTCGGACACTGAATCGGACACTGGGAACTTGGCTGGTACTGGGGCTTTCGGCGTCGATAATTTGGCTACTGCGACGCACGACGACGAGAGCATCAGCATCACGGGTTCATCCGCTTCGGACTAGACAACAGCACTCGAGGGAGACTGACGATAACGCCATTGCCTGCACATCGAGTCTCCCCGACACCATTAGAACTAGACGGCGGCACTCGAGGGACACTAACGATAACGCCATTGCCTGCACATCGAGACTCCCCGACGCCGTTGACACCACACGCACACAATTGACTCAAGTACACAAATTCGCTAATGAAGGAGGAGTCGCATTGACCGACCCGGAGGCGATGGATTTATTCTGATATATCTTCATTCTCTAAATGCATTATCTCATACCTATCTGTTCCCTGGCTCGTCTCTCCATGTATTACCATATCTCATATATCCATGCCCGATGCATGTACATATCACATTTTTATAGACGTCTCTTTAGAATTCAATCCCAACATTACCATCTGTTTGTCTGCTGCACATAATTCAAAGAAAACGGCGAAGAAGGGACCTGAATCAAGCATACAACACCCCTTGAACCCGACTGTGATGAGCAATGAACGAGCCTACACGCAGAACTCCATCTATCGCGTCAACGACCACGCACACCAGCCCATCCAGCCCCCTATTACCATCCAGCACGAATTTCCAGAGGAGATAGACACCCGCGCCCGACGCGTCCCTAATGTGCGTCCTTTCCGCTAAAACACCCCTAGCTACCTCCTACTTTCGACATATAGGGTGATTGAACACTGAACGCTTGGGATGATGCGCACAGGTTCCCCCGCCAGCAACAGAGATCCCAAGCGACCAGCAGGTCTTCGTTGTGGATGCACGCGGTCGGCGCATGCCCAACGCGAACTTTCTGAAGCGCATGTCTTGAGGATCGTCTCACCGAGTCGCAGGCCCTACAGATCCTCGACCAGGCCACTCAGGTCCTCAGTGCCGAGCCCAACCTCGTTGATGTTGCTAGCCCAGTTACAAGTGCGTCCGCGCTCGTCGTTGTCCGTCCATTGATTGATTCGATCGCGATTGCGCATTGTAGTATGCGGCGACATCCACGGGCAATATGTGAGCCCCTACCTGCCTGATGTGACCTCGCATTTCGATTCTGAACACCCCTTGTGAGCAGGCAGTACGACCTGATGAAGCTATTCGAAGTGGGGGGCAAGCGTGTCGATCGAGGATGTTTTGGCATTGAGGTGCGTCTGTCGTTCGTTCGAATCCCAATCCACCTTCCTTTCATGTGCTATATACTATTTCCCATACCCCTTCCCCGGATGTACTTCATCCCGTATCCGCACATTTTGCACCCAATCCCGTGCTCCTTCCTCTTCCTCTTGCATAGTCTCACGTGCATGCTAACGCGTTCTGACCTTTGCAGTGTCTTCTGTACTTATATACTCTCAAACTATGGTATCCGAAGAAGATCATACCTGCGGGGAAACCACGAGTGGGAGCACTCACCGAGTACTTCACGTTCAAACGCAAATGTAGGCTTATCTATTCTTCTCCCCAAATCTGTTCGCTTATTTGAACTGGCACTAATGTTACCCTCATCCCCCAGCTGAACCGCTTCCAATAGCCTGGCTCGCGTAGGCTCCTCTGCGATCTCCTCTAAGCGAATCCAATCACGAACTATGAGCACAAGGGCGAGCCGTCCGCTCACAGGCTGGGATTGAAAGCTAGATCGCTGTTGGAGCGCAATAATACGGGGGGTGCTTGTCTTTCTTTGCGTGCGTTTTTGGTCATATCCTTCTTCTCGCCGACTTCAATCTCGCCGACGCCTTTGATTCACTAATGCCACCTTCGTCCACCAGCTGAACCACTTCCAGGAGCCCGGCTCGTATGGGCTGCTCTGCGATCTTCTCTAAGCGAATCCAACTACGAATTACGAGCACAAGCACGAGCCATCCGTTCACGGGTCGGGGTTGAAAGCTGGATCGCTGTTCGAGCGCAGTAATACGGCGGGTGCTCGTATATCTTTACGTGCATTTTTGGCCACATTCTTCCTCTCACCGAATCGCAACATCACCATCCGGCAATACAATTCGAGTGCGCACCCATACTGGCTGCCGAATTTCATGGACGGGTTTACGTGGAGCTTGCCGTTCGTGGGGTCAAACAGTGCGTCCTCCCTCTTTTCTGCCTTTCCCGGTCGCGTGACCCCGCATCTCCCATTGACAGTCGCGGAGATGCTGCTCGCAGTGCTTTCCGTCTGCTCCGAAGAAGAGCTCGAGGACTCTTCGTCTGAAGAAGACCAAATCCCCGGCGCCAGAATGGGCACGGACCTCGCACTGTCGCCCAACGAGATCGCGGCGCGGAGGCAGCAGATCAAGAACAAGATTCTGGCGTAGCGATTCAAAAATACAAGTAGTAGGACACCATGTGATTGAACGTTTACATGTATATATTCATACACACTCCGTCCACAATTCCTCACTCCTCAGCAAATACATTGCAACTTCCGTTTCATCCTGATCCATGTAGTGAATGGTCTTAGATGTTTTGAAGAAGAGGACCCAGACGGCGTAGACCAGCGTCACCATCCAGATGAAGATGCTGTGACCGGTGGAAAAGCCGTCTGTGATCATGTCGGCCAAAGCCACGACGAACGCGATGTGGGGCAATCGTGCCAGATCGGCTCCATGATACATCAGGATGTAGCATATGATGTAGGCTGCCCACGAGCGGGCAGCGGCGTGAGCGGCTTTCGATGCGGGGACGACCAGTGTGGAGATTTTGACCAGAACGAATGCAGATAGGATGAAGAGGGCCAAGGCGATGATCATGTCCATGAAGTAGGTGCCCATGTTCGTGGATGGTCTGATTCGGACAGCGGGTGATCTTCCAATATTAATGCTGGCGGGCAAATGTGTGGGCGGTACCGGCGGGGGCGGGTTTACTGGAGAAGATGGGTATGGTTGCAGAAGAGATATGAAATGGGAATCCGAGGTCGAAATGTCAAACAAGACATGTGATCGCGCCTTGCTAAATTATGTAATATTGCATTGACAGCAAATTCGCGCACCTGAACTTCCTTTTCATATCGCTCACTTCAAGTGCTAAGGCTACTAGACAGCCATGTGACCTAATGAGCTCTCTCATTATCCAGGCTAAGGCTACTCGACATCTATCGAAAATAGGAAAGATCACACGCGAAGGCCCTGTGAAGGGACGTAAGAAAGCCAAGACACTTGCGCAAGACGAACCATCAAACTCCGTGGCCTAGCATACCTCGTTGCCTCAATTAGCCTTAATATCTTCGCCCTTTAAACTCTTCTCTGCTCACCGAAGATGCGGGCAAAATGGAGGTGGAAGGAGAGATTGACCGGACATGGAGAATAGACCAAGCTGAGATCGCGAAGCCAGCCGGACAGGAAGCTTCGCAGGGCCGTCGATAATGGAAGCTGGAAAGCGGACTGTACAACTCTCGCGAAGAATGGCAGGTATGTCGGTGATCCCTTCAAGCATGTCGGATCGCTCTCATTCTGTCTCTCAGACATCTAGCTATTGTTAGAAAGGCAGGCCATGTTGCAGCATTCGACTGGAAACAGGCTCCTTGCATACCGAACTGCAGTTGCAAGAAACTTGCGGAGATATCACGTACGAACCAATCCTTTCACGCCCTTATTTTGTCCGCTCAAAAAAGCATAGATTTTTCCAGGATCAAACCCACATTGCCGTCGCGCAAAATAAATACATATACATATGACCGCGATGGTGTTGAGCTCCACTGTCTGAACTCCCACATCGAGCCTACACGACTGGAGTTTCTCCCATACCATTGGTTATTAGCCAGCGTGGTACGCGCCCACCTCCCTTGTTTACAATGCGTACATCTGATGTATTT
>KV417660.1:0-28616 GCA_001630335.1 Athelia psychrophila
CTACGCGGAGCAGGTCAAGAGCGGGATGCACAAGAACACTTCTTCGATAGCCACGGGATCGGCGGCGACGTCTTCTTTATGAGCAAGGACTAGCACCAGTGCACTAATGTAATCCAAGGGAGTTTCCTAATAATCACCACCACTCCCTAAATATATTACCTTGTTGTTGGACAGTCGTTAAATTGACTCTCGGAATTTGATGTATTCTCTGCTGCCTTAGGTCATATGGGCACGTTCACCGTCGGAACGGTTCACGCACAGCAGGATCTAAATACCATCACGAACAACGATTTCTCTCTGTCCTCTCTGTCTAAACTCCCTGAACCACTCTACTCAGGCCTGCTCCTAGCATCTCGCCGAGCTGCGACTTCTGCGAAGCCTCACAATCAGAAGCGAGTTTGCATCTGCAGCAATTGTAAGGCTATTCGGCGAGCACACTGTTTATTACATATCGTATCGTGCTAATCCCTTGGATATGTATTGTGCAAGTGCTGTTCAAGTCTTTTGGAACGAAACTTGTGGCAGGCGAGTCTCGTATGAAGATATGCTTCCCAGCCAAATATGTGTCCGAAGACTGCGTGGACAGCTCACAATTCATGAATGTTAATCGATACAACTCGTCAGTTTTTGAAGCCTTGTCTTTCGATGCACCAAGATCACTTCCCACTTCTGAACCGGGGCCATGGCGTGCTATTTGTCGAGATAGCATGAGCCACCCACAGCGGTTCAACCATCGCAAACTACTCCCGACCCTGATGCATCGAAAAGAGCAAGTAAGTCAACAAATGAATGCCACCCATGGATTGACGGCCGGCCTCACCTGACTCATTTAATAGCCTCACATCGGTGGTCATTCACTGCCGCATATCCATCATAGCCTGATCCGTAGTATCTTGTATGCCTGCTCGTGGGTATCCGTTCATATTGGGTGCGGCACCTGGTCCCATGAGCCCGTTGGGAACATATTGTGGACCTGCAGGTCCCCCTTGCCGAGGCTGTTGAGGGTAACCCATTGGGTGCATAGTAGGACCTTGATCTGCACTCAGCCTAGGTGATCGACGAGGGCGCTTGCGTTCGGGAGGTGATGATTCGCACTGGTAAAGTAAACAAATGGTCAGATTCGTGACGAATGTGCCATTCGCCGGGATGGGAACACTGACCTCTTCGCCCAGAGTGGTGCTGTTGCGCTTGTTGTTGCACTGCTGCTGCTGCATGAAATGCACAGCCTGGTCGGGCAGTTGCCCCGGTGCCATCGTCGATCCAGGCCGCTGCGGAACGCCCATCCCATTCTGCTGCATGAGGCTCGCAGAATGTATCTGCGGATTAGTCTGCATGTTGTGCGGCTGCGACGGGCCTCGTGAGGGCAGCGCTGTGTGAGCCATCTGCAATCCCTCCGCCTGTGCCGTACCACGCTGGGCCATCCACGCTGGCTGAGCCTGGCCAGATGGCCCCAGCTGCTGATGCTGCAGTACTGGCGACGACCCCATCCCCGGATTAGGACCCTGATGCTGCTGTTGTTCTAGTGCGCCTGCGACGCTCATCGCAGCCGTCAACTTGCTGAGCAGCTCCTTCTTGTCCCTGACCTCGCCCGCCAAGATTTGCATCTTCGACATAAACAGGTTTGGATCCATACCCGGCCGTTGGGTATTCAAACTCATCGCCAAATCTTCCTGCTGGGTGATGTACGCCTGGACCCGCATGGCACGGTCTCTCAGCTGGCTAAAATTCATCGGCCGGCGGCCAGCGGGAAGGCCCTGTGTGCCTGGCTGGTTCGGAAGCTGTGCGGGGTGCGGGGGCGATGCACGACTTCCTTGGGCTTGTGGCTGCCCTGCTGAGAACATCGGGCTGCCCTGCGGCTGCCCCGCCTGGCCCATACCGCCCTGCGACACCATCCGCCCCGCAAAGCTGGGTTGCTGAGGTCTCCGAAAAATTGTAATCTTGCGGAATAGGGATCTTTCGTCACGTGTAGAGTCTGCACCTGCAAGTTGTTCTCTGCGTGACTCATTTTAGGCAACGTCTCATCGAAATAATATTGCACCTACGTTTCTGGGGAGACAATAGATTCCTCCTTTTCTGGAGAGACAACAGATTCCTCCTCTGGCGAGATTTTGAATGAGCCAGCGCAATTGATACTATACCGTACAATGAGTCATGAGATCTCGCAAGAACGCAAGTAGAGACTTACCAGGTCACCCACCCGGTGCATCTGCTACTGATGTGTTTGCATCGAGGGCAGCTATATCCTTCGCTGCTTTTCCCCTCTTCCACCTGGTCATGAAATACGATGCTCATGTCGACGGCCATCCCTGGCTGGAGTAAGGTAGCGAACTCCTTGGGATTGATGACTTGATCGTCCTCAGAGTTCATAATCCTATAGTCGCCTCGCCCGATGAGAAGGCCTCCCGCAGAACCTCTGCAGAATCCAGCGACCACGACATGAAAGTCCTATAATATTGAACATCAGTGTCGCAAAGGCCTCGACTGATACTATGGTCTCACCTGCGGAGACATACAGAATATCATGGGTACAGGTAGCTTACGCCCCAAATGGTCGTGCACAATGACTACGTCGACTTTTACATGCTGCAGTGATGTCGACTCTTGTTGAAGTAATACATAGAATTTTGCGAGCTCGTCGAGGGTCTCCTTCCCCTGACCCCGCTTGAGATTAGGCCACGCAGCGCTGTAAGATATAAGTTGTCGTTCTCAATTGTCAAGAGCCCATGAATGGGAATAGCTTACCGGCCTAATGCGAGAAGACATGCAGCGAACGAACTGTGAGACTTTCTCAACTTCGTGTCAAGCGCATGGACCGCAGAACCTTGGCCAGCACTGGCCCATATATATTTTCGAATGAAGCGGAGTACCGTATCGGAAAGGACGTGGCGAGAGCTTGTCAGGTTGGTTATGAGTTCGTCGAGTAGCGGACGGCATTCGTCCACCCCGATGGAAATAGTGCTGCTGAGACTATGTACCAGGTCGGTATGCCGGTAGGCTCGGAGTGCAAGCTCCATCAACGTCAAGACTCGTTTGAGAGCGGCCAATGTCTCAGGCAAATTTTGGGAGGAACAGAGTGTCGGGTTAGCCATGATGGTCTGCACGATGCCAATCATAACGTGGAGTTGGTCGATCGAACGGGTAGCAGAGTCGTAGTCGACAGTCGCGGAGGTAGTTGTGATCTGGTTATTAGGTGGTTGAGACGGACGAGGAAGCTGAGCCACGCTAAGAGTGAGCGTGCTAGATGCCGCGTGGATGCGTTTGAGCGTTTGAGAGTGTATAGCCTCATGAGGGGTAGATCCAGGCATGGGGTTGACATGGGTATGTATAATGCAATTGCCATTGATGTTGTACACCGTCGCGCCCCTTGATACTTGACGGGTATCGAAAGAACTAGAAGCCTGCTGGTGCATGGGAAATCAGAAACTTAGCACTGAAGTGAGAGTAAGCATACTGACTCTGTTTGCCTCCTCCTCCTCTTCCAAAGCAGCCATCATTCCGAAAGTAATGAAGATGGGAAAATGTCGTCAGAGCATCAGACTGGGGGCGAAGGATGGGCCTTGTTGAGGGCGAGAGCGCGCGATGCCAAGATCTTAGAGACGTATGGGTCCGCGAGAACCTGGGTAGGTGCACCGGTGCTGAGAGCAGGAGCCAATCAGGAGCGCCCAGAGTCCAGACTGCACCGGAACACAGCCCCGCAGCAGTGCAACAGTTATACGCATGTACTTACATGGTGTGAAGCCACGACTTGAGCTCGAGGCGGTGACGGCATCTACTTATGCAGATCAAATCATACATAGGAGAGCCTCTACTATTACATAATACGAGTAGTATACGAATACAGATGATTCCTACATCCCTCATCTTCGATGCATCATTATCGACTCCCCAACCATATCCTTATAACCGCACACCATGAGCGCCCTCAGAGTTGCAATAAAATCGACAGCACGGTCGGCCAGCCGGGCACTCAAAAAGACTCGAATGACCTTGGCGACACGCTTTTCTGCGCGTCGAGGGGTAGATGCACAGGGCACATTTGTCACTGTTATCGCGCAGGGGAAAGAAGCTTGGAGACTGAGGTGTGTAGATTAGCATTTGACCCTCTTTCCTTACTCATTGGACCGATACAGTCTTTGAAAAAATCCGGTGCGGCTTGGGCCTGGACTGCATATCAACTTCCTCATCCACCACGACTTGCAGAAAGGCAAGTTTAATAACGCCTTGAATGCTTATATATCAAATTGACGACGAATCTATCATCTAGTTGATATGAGGGAATGCTCGCTGGCGATCCAAGACTTGCCGGGTTACATTTCAGACAATGTGCGTATCTCCCCGTGTCCCAAACCAACCTTGCACTGACTAGCAGCGGATGAAAGGTCCCTGTACCATGCCCAGGCTCCCTCTTCTTCCGAATCACAGGCAGCTACAAGGCCTGCTTTGCGATATCTAACGCTGAACATACATGTCCTTGGAGGCTTCCCGTATGACGAAGTCATCGCCAATCGTAACAGCCTCAACGAGAAACTGAACGTGGTCATTGGTGATTCTATCGCTGTGAGTAATTGTACCATGTCAAAGTTCACAAGACACAAGACTTACCCGGACCGCACAGAATTGGGGCGTAGAGTGTACGAGGTTCGAAATACAGACGTTCAAGCCTGCGTATGTTAACAACCTGTATCGTGATCCTCACTCGACTAAACCTACACCTATCCAGAAACCGCGAAGTAGAACGTCAGCTCGAGCTCCAAATGGAAGCCGAGCGCAACCGCCGGAAGCAGCTTCTGGATACCAAAGCCCAGGTGAATATTGCAGAGGGAAACAAGGAGCGCGTGATCCTCGAGAGTGAGGGTCACCTGGTTGCGAAGTCGAATGAGGCGGATGCCGCCTACAATATTGTTTTCAGGGAAGCAGAGGCACGGTATGTCGCGCGTTCCTGGCTGGTTCTATCGAGAGCGTGCTAAGCTTCGTGCAGGAAACAGCAATCCTTGATGGAAATATCAGCCCTCGCTCAGCAGGTCGAAGAGCTCGCGAAGGCGCTCTCCAAGACTCCTGACGTGGTCGATCCAGAGGCGAGGCTGGTCGCGCTAGAGAAGCTGGTGGAATTGAGAAGACTGGAGCAGCTGCAAGCGATCGCTAGCAGTCAAAGCAACTCAACCTACTTCTTTGGCGACCGATGTGAGTCATCATCATTTCATCGTTGTGTTTGGAGCGGCGTTGACCTCTCTGGTGTCTCAGCGGCGCTAGGCCAAGATGGGTATAGCATTGACTACGCGGAGCAGGTCGAGAGCGGGATGCACAAGAACAATTCTTCGATAACAACGGGATCGGTGGTGACTTCTTCTTTATGAGGCTTTGAGCAAGGACTCCTGCCATTGTACTAATTTAATCACCATATATTGCCTTGTTGTTGGACAGTCATTGAATTGACTCGGAATTCGATGTATCCTCTGTTGCCTCCGGCCTCAGGTCGTAACGTAGGGCACGTTCACGCACAGCAGGATTTGAAAACCATCACGAACAACGCTGGCTCCTATCCGCGCTTTATGTCCAAAGTCTCTCAGCCACTCTTACTCAGGCCTGTTCCTAGCGTCTCGCCGGGCTGCGACTAGTACTTCTGCAAAGCCTCATAATCAGAAGCGAGATTGCGTCTGCGCAGCAATTGCAAGGCCATTCAGCGAGCACACATATCGCATATGTCGTATCGTGCTAATCCCTTGTATATGTATTGTGGAAGTGATATTCAAGTTTTTTAGAACAAAATTGGTAGGAGGCGAGTCCCATGTGAGGATATGCTCCCAGCCAAATATGTCAGAAAGCCGCGTGGACAGCTCACAATGTATGTATGAATGTCAATCCATATAACTCATCAATTTTAAGGCTTGTCTTTCGATGCACAAGATCACTTCTCCACTTCTGAACTGGGACCATGGCGAGCAATTTGTTAATATGTAGCACGAGCCACCACAATTACAATGGTTCAACCTTCGTAAACTACTTCTGATACTGTGGCATTCAAAAGAGCAAGTAAGTCAATAAATCAATGACACTCATGGATTGACGTCCAGCCTAGTCTCCCGAGGGCATAGACTCGTAACCAATCTGAGTATGTAGCAGAACTGACGATACTCAGACTGGCAAAACGGGTTCAATACAGGCTCCTAAAACCAGCCGCTCGAGTAGAAAGTTGAGGGCTGATTACTGAACGGCAAATGTAAATTTCATAATGTGGCCACAAAATAACACACCCAAATAATTTCCCTTTATATCACAACCAAACCCTCGAACTTTCTACTGAGCGGCTGGCAAAAGATGTTTTAGAAGCACCGTAGAAGCCCCCGGATCCTAAGCTAGGGTTAGAAAACAACGTTCTTTTATTCTTCGGCATCGGAGATTAATCAAGTATTATTACATATCCAAGCAGCCGGCATCTCGGGTAAAGCTAATTAGATGCGACATGTCACAGTATTGGTCACAAGTGTGCTTCGTCAAGTACAAAGTGCAGGATGCTTCGCGTGAACTCGGCTTTCTTCCACAACTTCGTGAACCGTCCATTTGAATCCATAAGGATCTCGGGATTGACAACAATCACTCGGTAAGCAAATATACCCTATACATATGATGAGTATTGATGTTTCCATCTTCGAAGGAGCGCAGCCACGTACCTCAAATGTGCTGTCATCATCATTCTCCGCCGAGATAGCCATAGCTTTAAGATCCGCCGCTTCGAGCATCTCGACATTCTGCTTTCCGAGCAGGTTGAGGGGAGTGACTATAATGATGCGGGCATTTGACTCTGGGTTTTCCGCTAATGCCATTAGAAGTGCTATAAAAAAAGAAAGTGTCTTGCCCATCCCAGTTGGAGCCTTCCCGACGACATCATTTCCAGCGTGAAGAGCGAGGGCGACTCGAATCTGAAACCAGCAAGCGCGCTTGCCAAAGTGCTTGCTGACTAGTTCACGGATGTTATCCTCGGTCCATACAATCTTGGGCATATACGAAGACGCGACAATGAGACGCGACAGGGCGTGACAACGCGTCGCAGATGGCGAGGCTCAAAATGGGAGTTCGGCAGTAAAAGTCCCTGGATAATATTAGTGTTCCGAACTCGCCGAGGCCTTTGAAAAAGGTCATTTCCCTAACCCTAGACTAGGGCTCGGAGGCGCTTCGGGCCTTGTCTAAACATCTTTTGCCAGCCGCTCAGTAGAAAGTTGGAGGTGGTTGGTTGTGATATAAAAGGAAATTGTTTGGATTTGTTATTTTGTGGCTGAAATATAATGATATGTACACTGGCTCTCGATATGCAGCCTCCACTTTCTACTCGAGCGGCTGGTTTTAGGAGCCTGGGTTCAATAAGTCCTATGTCGAGCGGCTTCGCCCAAAGCGGACGGAAAATTCGCGGAAATGCTGACCCTAAAGTCGGCCTCTCAACCAGCCCTGAACTCGACGCGTTCGTTCGTGTTGCATGCCAATTCGCCAATTTACTGATCGGCTTTGATGCTCTACGATGGCTCCATCAATCCACTGCACCAAGTCTTCTTTCGAGATCCTCGCACACGCAGAACACAGTCCCTTAAGTCTTCCACAAAGCCAGCCCGCGACTGGGCCAATTGGATCACAGGAGCTGACTTTCCAACCACCTTGGACACCATTGGTATCTACTACCACACCCCGGCGAGCTCAATCACCCACGATACCGGGTGGATCACTCTCATTCCTCAGCCAAAGTCCATCCACCATCTCCACTCCATCCGCGCGGCCTCTAGGCCGATGGGATCATCAATCCCCGGAGACCATGCAATCGGGGACTCCCCTTCGCACGGCGTCCTCAGTCAAGCCGAGCCATTGCTCCAAGTGCTTCTGTACTGACCGGAGAGAGCGTGTAACTCTCGCTGAGCGCTACTCCAACATATCCGATTACCTTTGCGTCGGGCGGGTTTCTCCTACGGATTACCTGATACATCTCATGGAGGCCATGGATGATCGCACGGTGTCATTCAAACAAGGATTGTATCAACAAGATGGAGGGCTCGGGAGGTTTTTGGATCAGGTGGTAGCAGATCACAAGGGTTGGGAGCGGCTGCGAGAGTGGATGGAGCCTCACGCGTATGAGCGAGTACGTTTCGTTCAGAGAGGTTATGCGATCGGAAGATAGGAACAGTTTCAGCATTTTTGTTCCGATAGCAAGGTTTCATTTCTTCCGATCGTTTATATAGGAACAGTTTCAACATTTCCTGCCGATAGCGAGGTTTTTCATTCTTCCGATTGCTTGTATAGGAAAGTCTGGCCTGAAAGTGTACGATTGGCAAAACCACCTGTTTTCTTCCTATATTCAGTGGGGTGGATAGGAAGAAAAATCGAAAACATTTCATTCTCTACTCCCTAATCTCCCGCGTGCATACGAGTATGTCAGGAGATATCGCTACCACGGACAACGCACCTGAAACAAACGAAGAGCGCTCGTACGTCCAGGCAGACTTGTACGTGAATAGGGGTGAAAGCTGATTAGCTGTATTTCAGTGTGGATTCTCAGGCACGTACATGGCAGCAATGTGCAAACGAGCAAGGAATGTGCTATGTGTGCATCAACACTAATCAGAAATAATTTCAAGTTGCGATAGGAAGAAATTCTTATCGCAAGTCCTTTTGACGTTGTTCCTATTAGTGCTGTCGTAGTTCGGTCCTGAACTTGGGTTCGAACCTGAACCAGCGAGAACCAGACCGTGGTTCGGTCGCTGGTTCGGCATTTCTGGAGGACCGAACCACAAAGAGGTTCGGAGTGAGTGATTTTGCCCGAACCATTGCCAAATAAGGCAATTTTCCTTGGTTCGAACGCAAAACCGGACGGGACTTGCGTTCAAGTTCGGATTTTGAGGGAGAACTGAACCCAGGTCCCGTCCGAGGTTCAGAAATTTTGGCCAAGAACCGAACGGAACCGGACTTCGGCAGCACTAGTTCCTATCGCAACTTCTTCTAGCACTCTTCCGATCGCAAGTCTGTCAAGAATTCTTCCGATCAGAAATAAACTAATGATATGTCTTTCCATATCTTATATCGGATGGATAGGAAAGTAATTCTGCAATGTTTCCGATCGCAAGTACTGTGGGAATTCTTCCTATCGATAGCTTGGTGCCGGCATATCTCTAGCTTGCCGAGAGATGCCGGCTCCCGCGTCCAGCCGAGCGGCGAGGTTGCACGCTGGCGCAGCTTCGGTTTCCTTCCGCCTCCATCTCCAGTACCCTTTCGTCGCTGCAGTCCTCCTGTTGACCGACTCTTTTCGTTTCTCATTCCGTCATTTCCACTCCCTCGTGTTTCATTTCATTTTATTCATAACACTGACTAGAACTATGCCAGGCGAGGACAGACCGCAGCACTCAACGGTTGGAGGCGTCCCTCAACACTTGGCGTCGAGCGCAGTCCCTTTCGGGCAACCGATTCCGCAACCGCAAGCATCACGCCGCACGGGTCTAGGGCTGAACCCTAGCAGCGGTGCCACGTCCCAGGGAGCCAATGCAGCAGCGTCGTCGTCGTCGTCGTCCGCGCCCAACCCCGCCATGTCTAATTCAGCGGGCAGAAGAAGAGGCAGCACTGACGAGTCCTTGCTTAGGGACAAAGACGAGCAGATTGCGCGGCTACAGCAGAGGGTCACTACGCAGGACAAGGCTCTCGAGGAGCAAAGGCAAGCGATCCTCGACATCCAGCGGCAACAGCTGCAACTACAGCGCCTTCAGCAACAGCAGCCACCGCCGGCGCCGGCGCCGCTACCGCAGCAGCAACAACAACAGCAACAGCAACAGCAACAACAACAACAGCAGCGGCATCCGACGCCGCCACCGCCGCCACAGCAACAGCAACAGCAACAGCAACAACAACAGCAACCGCCGCCGCCACAGCAGCAGCAACTTCAGCAACCGCCGCTGCCCCCTCCGCCGCCGCAGCAGCAACAGCAGCAACCACCCCCAGCGCAGCCAATACCACCGGCTACCGCGCTCGCCGCTGGCAGCCAACTACCCGCTGGCGTCAACGCCCACCCTCCCGTGTTGAACATGGTCGCGTCCCAAAGCGCAATCCAGAGCGCCGGAGCCGCGGCACGGGAGGCTAAGGAGGACACGAAGAAGGTTTCGCTCCCAGCGCTCGTGCCGGGCAAGAAGTCGAACCCTTATGAACTCCGTGAGTGTCATTTCCCCGCCGTTGTCCCGTTCCTGCCCGACCATAAGTCCTTGAGGAGAGGCAGGTTTCGGCACATCTGTACGCCCCCGGCCGCCCCGGGAGCCACCGTATCCGGCTTCGTCTGCGAGACGAAGCGAGCAACCCGGCCATGCTCTCCACGAGAGGGGCCGGCACTGTGCTCCGAGCCTGACAGTCGCTCCACCGTCTTCCCGCGTCAGTCTCCAGGGAGAGATCGCTGACTCCGTGCCTTGCCCGCAGCCATTCCGCCGAAGATCGACGATGCCATAAAGCAGTACAAGTACACACCGTACACCAGTTTTTCGGCAGCAGCTCGTTTGAAAGCGCAGCGCGGGGAGGACGAGATGGTGCTGAACTCGAGCGGAACGTGGTCAGTCAAGACCACCAATCGCCACGACGAGCGGCGCATCTCCCCGATAGAATGGCGCGCGGCAGCCCGGGTCGTTGAGGAGAGAATGCGCATCCACCACGGCGAGTCGCGCGCGGAGATGTTCAAGGCGCATCACCTCGTGGTTGAGGGTATTGCCGCTTCGCATTCCTGGGATCTCGCAGTCGAGTATGACATGACACAACGCGAAATCGCAGCAGCGGACTGGGATCACAACCTGGACACGTTGGACCAAGGAGCCCTCATGCGACTAGCCCTACAAGCCACCGTCGTCAGAGCGGCAGCACCAACACCCTCCACGCCGTCACGCAAGCGTCACGCCCCAGGTGGTGACAGCACCCCCACATCCGCGAAACGCTTCGCTAGCAGCCATTGCTTTCGGTGCGGCGGCGCAGGCCACATCCCGGCGGACTGCGTCGCCTCGGCCACATCAGCCGGACGTACCCCCGCCTCAGTTCTCAAGAGCGGAAGGAACAAGAGCACCCTGCTCGCCGAGAACGGCAAGCAATACTGTTTCTCTTTCGCCCGCGGCACCTGCAACGCCGGGGGCAGCTGTGCCAATTTTCACGGTTGCAGCATTTGCGGAGACTCAGCTCACGGTGCCGCCTCCTGTTCGCGAGCCGCTTGATGACCCACGACGAGTGGTCACGCCTCTAGACCCAGATCGTCTGGAGGACCTATTGTGTGTATATGATATCAAGGATGATTGGCGGCACGTACTAGAGGGTCTACGCCTGGGGTTCGATGTTGGGGTGCGAGAGTTACCCGAGCAGACCCAGTTATTTCGAGAACCACACATCCGCACTATTAGACCCAGAGTTCATTTCCTCCTATATCGCTGGCGAGCAGCTCGCCGGCCGCTATTCACAGCCCTTCGAGCCCGCCGAGCTCGAAGCGGTGATTGGCCCATTTCGTACCTCTCCGCTGGGCCTAGTACCCAAGCCGCACACAAATATCTACCGCATGATCCAGGACATGTCGTTCCCGCGAGGCGGCAGCTCCGTACTATCCGTCAACGCAGGTATAGACTTGGACGATTTTCCCACAGCCTGGGGAACCTTCGACAGCACAGCAGCCCTAATCATTACGCTGCCCGAGGGTTGCCGCGCAGCCACCTTCGACATCTCAGCCGCCTATCGAATCACACCAATACGCCCGTGGCAGCAGAACGTGCTGTGTGTATTCTGGAAGGGGAAAGTCTACGTGGATCGAGCTGTAATGTTCGGGCTTACCTCCAGCGCCGGAGTCTTCGGAAGTGTTGCCGATATGCTAGTAGCAATCTACGAACGGGCCGGGTTCGGGCCAATCCGAAAGTGGGTAGACGACTTCTTCGTCATCCTACTACCCGATCAATCCTGGTCAGAAGAAGACTTCATATCCCTCACCGGCTTCTGTGGCGTTCCTTGGAGTCGGGTCAAAACGCGATCGCTGGCGGTGGTGCAGCGCTTCATCGGTTTTGACTGGGACTTACAAAAGAGGACAGTGGCCCTTCCTGCGGAGAAGCTGAGCAATACCCGCGAATTAGTGGCGCTTTGGCTTGCGGAGGGTCATCTAGCGAACATGAGAGAGGCAGCTTCCCTTCATGGCAAACTCGTCCACGTCTGCTGCATCTACCCACTGATCCGCCCCTTTCTACGCTCAATTTCTGCTTTCGCGGCCGGGTTTATAACCCCGAGGGCAAGGTTATCACTGCCCCGAGGCATGGTTGCAGACCTCTCGTGGATCCAGTTCTTGCTGGCAGCTCTGCCCCGCGAAATGCCCTTAGCCTCGCCGGCGGTAGTCGACATTCAGTGGTGGGGAGATGCGAGCACGTCATTTGGGATTGGCATCGTGATTGGCCAGTACTGGGCAGTATGGAGGTGGGCGCCAGGCTTCAAGGTCGGCCCAAAGCAAGCTTTCGACATCGGCTGGGCCGAGGCAGTCGCGGTGGAGCTCGGCCTCAGAATCGCGATAAACCACCGGCTGCTCATTGCAGCGTCCCCGGCGCACTCTCATTTCCTAGTGCGCTCAGACAATGCTGGTATCGTGGCTGTCACGAACAAGGGTCGCTCAAGGAGCGCGGAGACCAATCGGATCCTGAAACATGTCTACCTGCTTCAGGCCCGCCACGGAGTGCGCATTTGCTCCGAGTATGTCCGTTCCCGAGACAATATCGCCGACGCGCTGTCGCGAGGGGATGTGCAAGGTTTTCTTGCTGGTTTCCCGTCGGTTTCCACCCAGGTTTCCATACCCCTCCCCGAGCATCTAATCGGGAAATTAGTGCCGTGGTGAACATGATGTCAGCACCATCCACAACGCCCGCCCGCTCTCAGCTATCTATCGGCAAACACGGGCTCTTAGAGCTCAAATTATCTCCGCTGCGCCCGCCATGCCCCGCACCAGACCGGATCTTCCAATGGATAGGAGTGAACATGCCCCCGCCCTCAACCATTGACGACCCATTGATTAAGTGCCTAGAAGCCGCGGCCTCCCGTTCATCGCTGCGGGACACCGCGAGCTATGGTTCCGGCATCCGCAAGTTCCACGTTTTCTGTGACATTTTCTCTATTGCAGAATCTGATCGCCTGCCAGCCGCTTTCCCTCTACTTCATTCCTTCGCCCTGTGGGCAGCCACGGATCCAGAGTCTGTGGACTCACAGCTCAGCGCCGACACTCAGTTTGAACCCGTATCAGATTCTGCAGTGCGAAAATACCTGGCAGCGGTACGTGCGTGGCATATCGCGCAAGGCTGGCCCCCGCCACTGTCGGACTCAGACCACGAGCGGATAAATTGGTCTTTGCGCGGAATCGCGAATGCATGTGGTTCGCGTAAGCGTCCGATTCGCCCCCCAGTGACTCTCCCGATGCTGCGAGCGCTAAAGTCGCAGCTTGTGCTCACCAAACCCTTCGACGCCTGTATCTGGGCAATGGCTCTCTGCGCCTTCTGGGGCCTAATGTGGTTTGGCGAAGTCTCGGTCACGTCTCGAGGGGCCTTCCAGCCGGCGAAGCACCTGACGCGGCACGACGTGTTCTCAGGCCGAGATGCTAATGGTCAGCCCTATGCTCGGCTCGATCTCCCCTCCGCTAAGACAGCGAAACCCGGCGAGATCCAATCCATCTTCCTGGTCGAGCAAGGAGATTTATGCCCGCTCGACGCGCTACGCAACCTGTCGCGAGTGGTACCGGCTAGCGCCTCTGATCCACTATTCTCGTGGATTGACCGTTTCGGCGAGGTCCGCCCCATGGTCAAGTCGGCGGCAATCCACCACATCAATAGTATCCTGGAACCCTTCGGATGGGGGACCTCCTTCGGCCACTCATTCCGAATCGGCGGTGCGTCATATTTCCTAGCGCTAGGAGTAGAGGCAGAGATTATCCGAATCCACGGCCGCTGGCGCTCGCTGGCATATGAAGTCTACATACGCGCGTTTGAGCTGGTCGCGTCACGTCACCTGAGGAGCGAGCAGCCGGGCGCCTCCGTCACTGTTGGGTTGGGCATTGCGTCGATTTAGCCGCCGCGATTGCGTGTCCGTCGTTGTTGGGTGAGCGGCGTGTGCCTTCTTCTCCGCGCGCCTAGTCGAGCTAACGCTCGCCTTCTCCCCAACCTTACAGTTCACTCTGCGCTCTTCCGCCGTGCTCTCACCGGCCAGTTGAGGCTGGAATAGCTTGGTGCCGGCATATCTCTAGCTTGCCGAGAGATGCCGGCTCCCGCGTCCAGCCGAGCGGCGAGGTTGCACGCTGGCGCAGCTTCGGTTTCCTTCCGCCTCCATCTCCAGTACCCTTTCGTCGCTGCAGTCCTCCTGTTGACCGACTCTTTTCGCCCACCCGTCCCGCCCTTAGTACTGTTTTTTGTGTTACCTTACCTCGCATTAATTTCCGTCTCCGTTCTCGTGAATACCGTCACATACCCGTTTTCCAGTGCATAGTCTTCCCGTCACATCACACTGTCCACACACCTACGCCACAACTAATACCGTTTAAATCTGTACATATCCGCACTGCTAATATCCGTATTTCATGTTTTCCGCCACAGCGAAGTACATCAGTATCTGTTCTCTGAGTGCCTAGTGAACGAGTCGCTGAGAAGTCAGCCCACCCGCCCAGCGGCGTGTGCCTTCTTCTCCGCGCGCCTAGTCGAGCTAACACTCGCCTTCTCCCCAACCTTACAGTTCACTCTGCGCTCTTCCGCCGTGCTCTCACCGGCCAGTTGAGGCTGGACAAGGATTCTAGAAAAATGTTCCTATCAAACCTTTTTTAGGGAAAGTTCCTATATGTTTCTACTTGCGATCGAATAATTCCTCTGAACCGAATGTACACGTATGAGCTGGCCTGCGACGTGATCAGCGACGAGATGGATTGTGTCAAATCGCACTTTCAAGTTGCTCCCACGGGAAAGTTCCTATATGTTTCTACTTGCGATCGAATAATTCCTCTGAACCGAATGTACACGTATGAGCTGGCCTGCGACGTGATCAGCGACGAGATGGATTGTGTCAAATCGCACTTTCAAGTTGCTCCCACTTCCATTACCCCTCAATACATTAAACTTTGGACTTGCAATGCAGCGGCTGGGATCGCTTCTCCCGTCTCAATTGCGCCAGTGACTATGAAAATTTTGCGCCGCGCTGCTCAAACTGATTGTGCGCGCGACAATAACAAAAAGAAGAACTGTGACCAGGTGTGATAGCAAGACCATGATACACTTAGTTATTTTACTGACACTCCGTCCAGTTGTGCGCTATCGTAATCGCCCAGCTCGCGAAGTCGCGGTCGCAGCTCGCAAACAACTTTCAAATCATATTCAGCCTCTTTACTTTGAGTAACGGGTGCTCTTCCCTCACCTTTAATGCACTCCATCGGATTGGCCTCACGGTCTCTTTCAACACAACCCAGACCATGGTCGAAAGGCTCGGAGATTCGTGCCTTGTCCTCGCCAGCGACATTGCCGATGACTATCACGAATTTTCCTGGGATAATCTCAACATGAAACTCTCAAAGTTCTATGAACAACGCGAAAATGGTCCACCCAAGGTCACTTCGGGGAGCTGAACCTGGCGTATGATGGCCGGAAAGCCTTGCGACCGTGACTAGAGCGACCGGCAGTATGCACAAAATGGGCCTCGTCGAGGGTGGCTCGTTTGATATTAGACTTGAATAGCTTCGATGTGCGAATGAGACGCGCGAGACGAGGAACGTGGCCTTCGATGACATCAAGCTGCTCAATCGTCGTGATTATATTGGGGTAGCGCCAGACTTTGATATCCTGCATCTAAATGTATTAGATTCTGTACAGGTAACCGCAACGCGGGTGCGCACCTCCCACAGTTTACGATCGTGCGGAGTATCCTCGTTGACAACAACGGACTGGATACCGTACTTCAAAAACTCGATTAACTAGCGGTAGGATCATATCTGAGCAACGACAAACCTCGAAATGAGTGAGATCCACTTACTTGACACTGCTGCAATCGCTTAAGTGGAACAATGAGCAAAGAGCCTTCAAGAGGCCGTAGTAGCAGGGCCATGATGATGACTAGTGTCTTCCCGAAACCTGTCGGCGCGATGACAACACAATCTTGGCCAAATACAAGGCACAGGGCGGCTTCCAATGGGTTAGGGTGGGTATGGGTTATCACGGTTTCGACTGTAGCAAGTTTCGCAGGGCTGTCGTGAACGATGGTTAGTTTCAGCTACCCGTTACACAAGAAGGAACTCACGAAGTTAGTTTCGTGGTGGCGGAGGAGACATGTAAGCCCTATCATCGCTGAGCTCGCGGCGAGTACTTGTATCTTTTACGAGCTCTTTTCAAGGGAGGACGACCATCATCCGCAACAATGCCTGGCAAAGGAGGCCGCCGTGAAATTGGACTAGGAGTCCTAGCCCGAATGCGGGAGAAGGAGACAGGAGGAGGAGGGTAGCGGGCCCTGCTGCAATCTTTGGGGGTATACGCATGTTCTTCGGTTGGAACCGGATAAGTGCCAGACAGACGTGAAGCTATAGGGTTAGGGTGTGCTTGCGCACTCTCGAAGGGACGCATAGAGGGGGACACGGAAGCAGGGAAGGAGCTCCACCGTTCGCGTTCTTCATGAGTCTCCCATAAATTGTTCCTGGCTGGTGAAGCCCCACGCTCAATGACGGAGTCCCTGTCCAGACCTTCTCTATCACAAGAAGTAGAAGGAGGCGGCAGACGTTTTTCAACATCCATCATATCATCTGGGCGCGGGTCGCTGCACCGAGGAAGCATATCGGAAGCATACCGAGGCTCATAGTGTCGCTCCTCTGGGGGCGGGCGACGTGCGTTAGACAGTGTACGAGGACGATCCGCTGGCAGGTCTCCCGGACGGTCGTCGCGGCGGGTATCTAGCCAGGGCCGTCTGTCTCTATCACGCTCTGCGTCCCTATCCCTTGCTCGGTCACGCTTTCTTCCCCTACCACGGTCTCTCTCTCGATCGTAGAATCTCTGGTCTCTCGGCGGTGCACCCCGAGCATCAGGATCTCCGGGCAGCGGGCGTGAGTCTGCCGCATTAAGCGGCCTTCCTAAAGGAGGTGCGCCCAGGCGGTCAGGACCAGGTCGACCACGCTGATCATCACGAGCAGGGGTGCTGTCGTTTGGCTGCCACGAGTCACGAGCTGGAGGCGGACGAGAGTCCCCTTTACCGTCGTGGAAGGGCGTTCTAACTGATGATGCGTCGCTCGTAGCCCGAGGTCTTGATCCGTACTCACCAGCTGGGCTGTCACTTGAAGGGACGCGATCAATCTTGGAGGTGTGGAGGTCCTGAGCACGAGCATCTTGGGCGGAGCCTGTCGGATATCTGTTGTGGAGATGTTGCACGCTATCTGAACCAGAGCCTGCCGATCCATTCAGAGAGACCTTGGAGTCTACAGGCAGCTTCTGAGAGTCGAAGGCGAGCTTGGATACAGGCAATGGCGGGATGCTGCTTGAAGAAGTGTTCCCGTGGTTTTCATCAGTTTGCATAGCCTGCGAGCACCAAAGAAAATTAGTCAGTACATTTATGAGTAGGTCGATAGGGACTAGATGTCACTTTAATCGTGGCTTGTGATGCGCTCGCGGGAGAAGAGTCCATGGGCCTCTCGGGATTATACACATCCCAAGGTGGGGAGTGGATAGGAGGAATTCGACGACTCGCATCATGCGCAGGAGCGTTCTTTGAACCAGTTTCACCAGGAGCAACAGAACGTACATCATAGTGATGCTGGTTGGAGCCAGCCGCTGCATTTCCTTCAGGACCTTGCTGAGGATGGGGAGCTGCTTGTGACTTAATCCCATCCTGATACATCTTGAGAAGTGCGCCCGGGGCAGGCTTGGCCTGGAATGGTTCATGCTGACCAGCCTTGATTTGGGCCTTGAGCCTTGCTAGTATTACCAAATCTCCTCTAGGATCTTGCTGAGGATGACGAACTGCTTGTGACTTAATCCCATCCTGATAGATCTTGAGAAGTGCGCCCGGGGCAGGCTTGGCCTGGGATCGTTCATGCTGACCAGCCTTGATTTGGGCCTTGAGCCTTTCTAGTATTGCCAAATCTCCTCTAGGATCTTGCTGAGGATGATCACGAGCACGGGTAAAAATAGTAATCTTGCGGAATAGGTATATCTCGTTACGAGTGCAGTTTGTACCTCTGCGTGACACGGTTTAAGCAGTGTATCATCGAAACAATAATGCACCTACGTTTCTGGGGAGACAATAGATTCCTCCTTTTCTGGAGAGACAACAGATTCCTCCTCTGGCGAGATTTTGAATGAGCCAGCGCAATTCTTACTGTACCGTACAATGAGTCATGAGATCTTGCACGGACAAAAGTAGAGACTTACCAGGTCACCCACCCGACGCACCTGCTACTGATGTGTTTGCATCGAGGGCAGCTATATCCTTCCTCGGTTTCCCCTTCTTCTGTCTGCTCATGAAAGACGATGCTCATGTCGACGGCCATCCCTGGCTGGAGTAAGGTGGCGAACTCGTTAGGATTGATGACTTGATCGTCCTCAGAGTTCATAATCCTATAGTCGCCTCTCCCGATGAGAAGGCCCCCCGCAGAACCTCTGCAGAATCCAGTGACCACGACATGAAAGTCCTATAATGTTGAACATCAGTGTCGTAAAAGCCTGAACTGATATTATCGTCGCACCTGCGAAGACATACAGAATATCATGGGCACGGGTAGCTTACGCCCCAAATGGTCGTGTACAATGACCACGTCAACTTTTACATGCCGCAATGATGTCGACTCCTGTTCAAGTAGTGCATAGAATTTTGCAAGCTCGTCAAGAGTCTCCTTCCCCTGTCCCCGCTTGAGATCCGGCCACGCAGCACTGTAAGATGTGGTTTTTCGTTATCAGTTGTCAGGATACCATGAATAGGAATAGCTTACCGGCCTAATGCGAGAAGACATGCAGCGAACGAACTGTGAGACTTTCTCAACTTCGTGTCAAGCGCATGGACCGCAGAACCTTGGCCAGCACTGGCCCATATATATTTTCGAATGAAGCGAAGTACCGTATCGGAAAGGACGTGGCGAGAGCTTGTCAGGCTGGTTATGAGT
The DNA here is from genome assembly GCA_001630335.1 of Athelia psychrophila. NCBI lineage: Eukaryota > Fungi > Basidiomycota > Agaricomycetes > Atheliales > Atheliaceae > Athelia > Athelia psychrophila. Next base: position 19,118 of record KV417660.1, read on the forward strand.
TCGTCGAGTAGCGGACGGCATTCGTCCACCCCGATGGAAATAGTGCTGCTGAGACTATGTACCAGGTCGGTATGCCGGTAGGCTCGGAGTGCAAGCTCCATCAACGTCAGAACTCGTTTGAGAGCGGCCAATGTCTCGGGTAAATCTTTGGAGGAACAGAGCGTCGGATTAGCCATGATGGTCTGCACGATGCCAATCATAACGCGGAGTTGGTCGACCGAACGGGTAGCAGAGTCGTAGTCGACTGTCGTGGAGGTAGTTGCGATCTGGTTATTAGGTGGTTGAGAGGGACGAGGAAAGGGAGCCGCGCTGAGAGAGGGCGTGCTGGATGCCGTGGGGATGCGTTTAAGCGTTTGAGAGTTTATTGCCTCGTGAGGGATATAGCCAGGCATGTGGTTGAAATGGTTAAGTGTAATGTGACCGCCATTGATGTTGTACACCGTCGCGCTCCCCGATACTTGATGGGTATTGAAAGAACTGGAAGCCTGCTGGTGCATGGGAAATCAGAAACTTAGCACTGGAGTGGGAGTAAGTGTACTGACTCTGTTTGCTTCCTCCTCCTCCTCCTCCTCCTCCTCCTCCTCTTCCAAAGCAGCCATCATTTAGAAAGTAACGAGGATGACAAAATGTCGTCGGGGTATCAGAAAGGGGGCGAAGGGTGTGCCTTGTTGAGGACGAGAGCCCGAGATGCCGAGATCTTAGAGACGTATGGGTCCAGGAGCGAGGAAGGAGTCAAGTGCGTCGTTTCATGAGCCGGACGGTAATAGCTTGTGATTCGATTTCCGACCTAGGATCCTGGGTAGGTGCACCGGTGCTGAGAGCAGGAGCCAAGCAGGAGCGCCCAGAGTCCAGACTGCACCGGAACAGCCCCGCAGGCGGCAGTGCAACCCTAATATGCATGCTGAAGCTACGCCTCGAGGCGGCGAGGGATCGTTCGATTAGTCTTATTACGACAAGGCACAAAATAACGCAACAGCCCTAAAACGGCTAGGGTCCGGAGAGAGGTACAGCCATGGTGACTAAGCCTCCGCCTCCCGGAGCAGGAGATTCCGCTTCATCTAATCTACAAACGCCACAACACAAACAATGAGCAACCTTCCTGTCTTGTTTCTCCCTCCGATTACCAATATATTATTATTCCCCTCCACCTGCGTGATTCCCTTGTCACACTTGCAGATCTGCTTCCGTCCGTCACCCGTCCCGTTAAGGTACAAATCAGGGCACTGGCAGTGGCTCCAACATTCCACTTTACCGCCTCTTTCAAATTCAGAGCGTGGTCGCCGTTGCGAGGTGCGTGGTTATCGAAATTCAGAGCTCATCGGCTGATTCTTTAGGTTATTCTAATTTTATTCAGGCCCTTGGCATCGAGAACACCGCCTCTTGGCTGTCGGGATGTGGCTCACAAGCTCATCCCCAACCTTTTGCCTGTGCAACCGCCGCAGCGCTCAATATCGCCCACGTCGGCATGCCGTTCTTTAGCAAAACGGTGCCATAATGAGGCTAAAACCCCAAGGCCATGAGCAGTACTCTCGGTCGAAGGAAGTGCGCCATGGGTCTTGCAAAATATTCTAAGTGTGTGTCTTCGCCCTGCTTTCTCCCGTCGTCTATGTCTACTCATGCTCTCAATCCAGCAGTTGCTCAACCCTCTGCCTGATTGTAGCTCAACTCCTGAGCCCATTCCACACAGTGTCGGCAGCACGAGAGGCAGCCCTGCCAGGCCTGTGCGACCCAGTCAATCCCCGTTTACTCCTCGGCGCGATGCTGCAACTCCTCCTAGGCATCCTGTTTTTTCGCCTCTGGCCGTCCTGACGCCCCCGACTGCACAAGATACACTTCTAGCAACAGAACACAATTTTGCCCTCAACAAGAAAACAATGTTGCGCAAATTGTATCGCTACAGTACTGGGACCGTTCTAGAATTCCCCGAAACCTCCAGTACGAGTGCAGTGGGACACTTGTTTGAGATGTGTCCAGAAGACTGGGTCAATCCGCGGCTCAACTTCGTGTACTCGCAGGGCCCGCCCGTTGGACGAACTACACAAGGGAAGCATGTATTCTGCAAGCTACTTGTAGATGAAGACGGGAAACAGGTACCCTGCCGTGAATCTCATGCCACATGTGCGTATCCCTTTTTACATACCAATAAACTCAACTCCTGACACGCACCAGGTCAAGGCTGCAAAGTCTGCCCATTTACAAACCACAACTCCGTCATCCAACCTCATACACAAGCCGATCGCGAGGCGCTGAAGCAGCGTCTGAGAGAATCACGCAGAGAGAGCTCAGCTACCAGAGCTCTATTTGAGAAGACTTTGTCTTTATACCGCTCGTATCTCGTCCTTGGCTGCCTCGGCCCTGCTAGCGACCATCCCGCACCGTCCGATATCGAGGATCACGAAGACTTCGTGTGGCTCGCGCAGATGCAGAAAATACGGCGTGGGCATCATCCGGAGGTCACTTGCAGTGGCCAATTACTGTTGGAACACGACTACACTGGACGGGCATTCATTCGGTAAGCTGCTGCAATGCTTCCGCGCAGCTATTTACTGATAACGGTTATCATTAGGTGTGAGCATTTTAGTACGAAACTTGGTGGAACTCGCGACCATCTTTTCAGCTACAACATCAGCAACGGGTTGTACGATCTCGATTATTTGAAGGCTCTCTTCTCCGACGACGACGACGCCATCGAAGAATTCGAGCTTGCCGCTCAAACTGACGGTTTTGGCCCTCTCGTAGAGTGTTCTACCATCGCCAACTTCAGTACAATCACAGTTAATTGTCGTGAGTAACCCTTCCAGCCTTCTCATATACCCATGGGACTAATTACTGATGCAGCATGCGAGCATCGCAACAACGACGGAGAGCTTCTGCTGGCAGAAATGGTGCGACTTCTATGTCGCAGCACTTTTCGATGCTACGAGCCCATCGAAGAGTACCGGAAAGCGTGCCCGCGAGTTCTTGTAGTGTGCCGAGGCGAGCACACCCATCCCATCCCACTGCCCACCAAAACACCACCTTCCATCCGTGCCGAGGTCTTTGCCATTCTGCAGAGTCTAGACGTAGACCTTGCAGATATTACGCCGCGGTGATTGCTCCGCCACACGCTCACTCAAGCTTACCTGCAGAAACGTCTGCCCGACGTTCCTCGACCCATGCTAGCAGACCTTCATGTGTCACTCGCCAATCGTCAGCATATCAAGAGTTACATTATTCAGGTACAGAACCGTTGTTTCCCTCATGGAACTGGGTGGAAAGGTACGTGTATTGAATATAATATTGCAAGTATGAGAACTAATTATACCGTAGGTCTTGAGTATCTCAAACTTCTACAGGATCAAGAGCTGCCTCCAGAGCAGCATTACATCCGATACATGCGCGAGCTGCCGTTGGATACCCTGCCCGTGCACGATGAAGATGACGATGAGGCGGAATCTCCGTACACCGATTCACCGGTGGAGGGAGCGGGTGGTAGAAAGGTGGTTCGCTTGATAATCTGCATGACTCCATCCAGCAGTGGACGTCTTGCGCAGGCTCGGTACTTACAAAGTGATATCGCGTTCAAGCACATTGCGGGTTTTCTGGAGTTTGAGATTGGCGGCCTGGACGAGAGTGCAAATTTAGGTGTGTCGTGTCTCCGCCTTATCCTGCCTTTATGCTTTCTTGCTAAATTAAGGCTTCAGCTGTGTCCTACTGCCGAGTATACCTCAATAGACAAAATGCGGCTGCGCATGCCCTAGTCTTTGCAAAAGTTGAGGAAATTGTATTAGAGGATACAGGGCAATCCTTAAAGTGACGACATATCCACACCAGCTCTCCCGATGACCTCAGCGGCATTCTACAATGGGCAGGTGACCAGCATGGCGGGCAGGCGAAAGGTACGAATCCTCTACTTGCCAATTGTACATTTCTGAATGACACCTCGTCTTTTAGGTTTAGGCCTACATCTACAAAGCCTGGCGGCACGAATGCCCCCGGGACGGCTCAACCTGCATGAATTAAATCGCACACTGGTCAGCCTCACCCCATACGACCATTTGCGCCGCCTTTTTCGCCTTTGTATCGTCCACTTCTACCGCAATATCAATTCCGCCACAGTTACTGATTCCGTCAAGAACAAGATGCGAAGCCTTGTATGCATCGCTCACCGAGACTTTGAAGGATGTTTGCGTGAGATCGCACTTGAGGGAGGAAAGACTGGAGCCGGTAAGTTCATATACAAATCACACTGCTCCCCTCCCCATCAACACTGCTTATTAATCACCTTATAGATTGGGTCAATGATAAAATTTGCAGCAAGTTTGCACTTCCGGCCATCTGCTGGGAGCGGAGTTTGATTCCCAAGCTTGTATGGCAGACTGCCGATTCGACTACTAATATCATAGAAAGTCTTCATTTTGACGTCAATCAAGAAGGAAAAGCATGCACACTGGTAGGTGGCGTTCGGAAGGGGCAGCACTTCGACAAAATGAAGCTTCAAACTCTGGAGGTAAGCCTCTTGTATACTATCACATAGACCTGTAATCACAAGTGCCCCTCAATTGTAGGCATTTGAGCTGACGGGTGTGCGCCCATCATACAAAACGGGGCACACTTCAGATAACATTATTCGTGGCTTGAAAAGAACAAGTGCGCTTTACTTTCATCTGCGAAAATCTCGTACTTACACCCTTTCACAGTGACCATGCGTAATAAAATGCTGGCCTCACAGGATCTCGAAATCGAGTCGACCAACAAGAAGCTCAAAATCGCCTTCAATTCAGCAGCTAAAGCCAACGACCGCATGCTCTCTGCACAAACACGCATGGAGGTCGACCCAGCAAACGAGACGCGGAGAACGGATCTCGCTAAGGCCACACGCGGGAAGGGAAGCGCAGATGATAAATATGTGAAGGCGTTAGAGACGAGCGTCTCGACGATAGGAAAGGGTTCGGGCCGTACCTTGCTGCTGCTTCCCACACAGGTCGCAGCGCAGGGTCAACCACCGAGGGGGATTTTTGATCCGATATGATTCATTCATCCATACTTTTATTCTGGTACACGCGCTTACCCACTGTACCGATATACGGCGTGCGACATGCGAAGGACAGCGAGCAACGCAGATTAGCTTACTTGCCACCAACCCAATATATAATCTTCATTTGCTTTCCGCTCTTTCGTCAGCGCCCTGTCATACATCCTTTGCCTAGCAGCTAATCATTTGCATTTGGCCTCCCGCCTAGGTAGTGCATTGTGTAGATAAACGCTTTCCGGACGTATACCTGCACTCGTAGTAAGTATATATACGAGCATGAAAGATAAAGACTGCATGACCATGGCTCACCTTAGGCTTCTAGTGTTCCCCCTCTAACATCTTCTCTACATATACGTGTGACCCAGCCCCTAAGCATGATCCTCGGCAGCGCGCCCAGCTCCTCGCCCCACTCCTTGTTCTTGCGCTTCCCCCTTCGTCATCTCAGCGCGGAGGCGCAAGGAGCTAACACCGATGTCTGCACCGTCGTCGCAAGGGTGCGGGTGCTTTCGGTGCGCGAACCTGTGGATGCAGCGCGGGGTTGGTCAGCTGCATGGTTACAGACGAGTTGCAGCTCCGGGCAGCGCAGCACGAACAGGGTCCAGGCGAGGTTCCCGCACAGCCTTGCCGCCCAGGCTGCGAAAACGCGGACGTACCAATGTTCTGGTATGTGTGTCGCGACCTCTATCGCGCAGGCATAGGTGTCAGCTGGGAGCCGCGAGAGAGGCTCGCAAGCACGGGCGATGGTGCGTGCGTGCGATGGTGCGCGCATGCGGAGACGGCAGCGGTTGGCGAGGGCCCGACGAGCGTAACCGTGGCTGTGAACCCTGGCGCACAGCGCACGGCACAACTCCTACAGAAAAAGAGGGGCAAGTCAGTGCACATTGTCAATCAAGGCTGCAGCGGCCTCAGCGAGCGCCGCAGGCATGGGTCCCAGGCGGGGTCCCGACATATCGCGGCGTACACTGAGACCGCTGCGACAATCAATTCACCTGGCCATTGCGGCTAAGCTGCCGTCCCTTGGTTTGGCTGCATCTGATTCGCGAGACATGGAGTGCTCGTGGCGCGGCGTTTCCTTTGTGGCAGTAGGTGGGGGCAGTGGTAGGCGCGCATGGGTGCTGTGCGTGTGCTTGGTGGAGGGAACGCGCTGTGTGCGCGTGGGTGACATCTCTGGGCGCGAGGGACGCATGGTGGCTCGGGCGCGCGTGTGGTTGGAGTGTTCACTTGTGGTGCAAGCGTGGGCGCTGGGTGCAAGCGTAGGTCTTGGGCATAGTGCAATTAGCTATCGTTGATAAGCTGCGCGCACGTCGGCAAGGGCGGGCAATGGCACATAGCCGATTCCCGTTCAAGCCGCGCACCCTGAGTCGCAGCCCTGCGCGACGTGCATAGTTATTAAAATACATACCTTTTCCCGCTCCATCCGCTCACGAGTTGTGGGACTAGCCGTTGAATCGTCGTTGTAGCCAGAGGAAGCAAAGGAGAGGTTGCGGATTAGAGCGCGTGCGAGACTGATCAACAGATCGAGAGAGCTTACTAAGCCGGTGGCGACAGGAAATCAGTGTTGGTTTTTAACTAATTTTCAACTGCTATCCACACACGCTGAATATCAGCGTGTTTCCTTCCAAGTGCATGTGCTCTTGCAGAAGATCAAACTTACCCTATTACTTTGTGCGGTCTGGCGGAAATGATGCACATTCTGCTCGAGATCTCGCCACCAGCTGCAGTGGTCGCATTCATCCTCGGCTTTGGCTTCCCATGTTTCCTTCCGCCTTCGGCCATCCCAACCAAATTCAACTCTATCTCTGGAGAGCTTGTGCTTGCATTGATAACTCACTCGGCGTGAGCTTTGAGCCTGAGAAGGAGCTCTGAGGGGGGAGTTCAAGCTAATGTCTGCCAGTATGCTCAAGGTCTCGAGGACACACCCGGCACTGGCGAGCTCAAGGATGTGTGAGGAGCCGCGAGCCCTGCATCACTTCTTAAAGAGGTATATGTTATTCTTATTCCACTCTGCCCACTCACTAAACGGTATTATATGAATTAACATGAGTGTTCTCTATCCATCCCGATAGCCGCTTCCCCGTTCTGGTCCTCTGCAGCTCCGAGTCAGCAAGCCCCCGCATGTTCAATCCCTCTATCGGTTCCGCAGACCTCTTCGTCCCCCTCCAGGGGATTATGTACACAAACACCCAAATAGATAAAGTCCACACAGCTCTCGCTCCGGTGGGCGTGGGCGATGGTCAAGGGGGCCACTGCAATTGTCGAGGATGATGAGCGCATGGTGGACATTGGCGGTCTGGGTAGCGGAACTCAGGCTTCGCTAACCAAACCAAGAGACCGGCGAGACAGCTTACGAGGACTCAATGGTCTTCACAGTGCAGAAAACCCGATGTGCCCCATGCCCTCGTGCACATGTTCTCAGATGGCCCACTCGGAAAGCCCCTCCCTTTGCCCACTCGACAATCAACCCTTACACGGTCATTCTTTTCACCTTCCTAATGTGCTCACGAAGCAACTAGAAATATTGGCTGGCATCGACAAGTTGATTCCCTGGGAGATATTGCACTATCCCCCATCCCTCGGATGCTCGGCTAACATGGCCATTTCTCTTGCAGCATTTGACGCTATACCTCGCGACTGCTGTCTGTCGCGCCTCTCGTATAGCGTGCAGGATACTACATCAACATTCTCACCCGCACAGTCATACACCATCACCATCCACAACAGTCGGGCAGCACAGGAGTCTCTAAACAGGAATGGAGGTATTGGCGATTTGAAAGGGGCAGACAGCCACATCGTGTATAAAATTTTTGAATTAAAACATGGATTAAAGCGCTGCTAATAGGGGGAATTTGGAACACGGAACAACATACAGAATCACTGGATAACTAAAAGGACTGCGCATATGTGCGCTTCGAATAGGGAAAAAATCTAAAGGAATTGTTGAGATGCGAGAAAAAGTTGGAGCCTTTCCGTCTACACTATAGCGGGGCCTTTTCCCTTCCAGACGGGGCGTTCTTCCTTCCCTTCATCCCAGCCCAGGCGCTTACCACCACATCTGGGAGTACCGTCGGCATCGCGATGCAGTGAATCACCGTCGAAGGAGCGTACACGGTTACATGTCGCGCAGTAGACTCGCGCGGAACTGACAGTGACCCACGCATCGAGTGGGATCCCAACACGGGAGTTCCACTCGATGAGTGCCCGCCCTATCATCGAATCACAGAAGTAATCCTCACGCGATGTAGGGTAAGCCGAGGGGTGGTACTGGCGGAGCGCTTTCGGTGGCTTCGCGCTGTCGGCGGCTGGATGAAGTGGTACTAGATCAATAAAGATTGTATCAGTTACAACCAATTCACAATTTTACTATCCACATACCTTGTGCATCGAAGACGGAATGCTCGTACATTGAGTTGCTGCACCGGTCACCGCCAGCGGTGTGAGCAAGAAAGCCGTCGATGGAAAAAATATTGCGGCAGCCCACACATATAGTTTTCGCCGTCGAGAGGAGGAGCCAGGCCTCGGGGGAGACACCTTCCTCGGAATTCCAGGTCCTCATCCCTTGTGCGATCATTGAATCGTCAAATTCCATATGCTCGAAGGCCTTCGGCAGGAATGCTTGGTGGTAACGCTGGAGGCAACGGGGGGGGAGATCACGATCTGCAGCACAATGCATGTGAGCTAATATGCATATGTTATCAGTAGAGGTGGTGTAAGACCCTGCCGGCGATCTGCAATGCAGCGACGAAAGTAGTCTAGTAACGAAGTTATATTGTGAACATAAGAAACGGAAAACATACTGCATACCTAGTAACGAAGAGAATAAATCTAAAGAACGAGAACGAGAAGTTTTCCAGTAAGATATAAGATCGTCCGATGCGGAATAGCCCCTGACCGGCCGATCGAGCGATCGGCCGCGTTTGCGCACCGGCCGCTTTCGCGAGCGGCCGCTTTCGTTGCGCGCCCGGCCGCTTTTGCGAGTGGCCGGTCCGGCCGGTTTGTCGAACATCCGGCCAGGCGTAGTGGCTCTTTGAGAACCTTTGGCGCATGGCACAGCCTGAAGGCCAAAGCACCCGGTAAGTGCTGCAAAAGGTGCAGAGGACAAACCAAGGGCGGAGCCTCCTATGCTAGTAGCCGGCCTTTGTTCTTGGCGGCCGGCCCTAGCTTGACCTCTCACCCCACCTCATACTCCACCTGGCTCATAACTTCAGCTCCTTCTCTCGCCCCCCCCCACCTCATAAACCAAGTTACCCTCCCCATGCCTCTCTACCTCCTATGAACCCTCGGCCACATGTTAGACCTCCTCGCACGTGGCAACCGGGACCGCCTTAAAAGCCGGCGCCTCCGCCGCCCCTTCTGCGCCTTGCGTTCCTTCTCCCGCCGCCCGTCCTTTGCTATCCCACCGTGCCCGGAATTTGCTTCTGCCTCTAAAGAAACCCGACCTGGCCCATAATACTATACCCTACGTCTCCAAGCCTAAGCGCAATAAAG
>KV417660.1:31379-73016 GCA_001630335.1 Athelia psychrophila
CCGGCCGCTTTTGCGAGCGGCCGGTCCGGCCGGTTTGTCGAACATCCGGCCGAAATAACGCGAATCCGAACCTCTGCATCCCATATCATAACAGGTGGTGTGTTAGAGAAAATTCACATACATTTTGAAGTCCCCGATAAACTCTCTTCAACCGCATCAACATGGCGCAGGATTTCCTCCTGGTCCTCGAAATTGTCGAGGATAATCGGGTGGTTGGAAGACCCCGAGTTTGCCGCGGCGCGTCTGCTCGCAGAGCGGGTGACCATGCTTCCGGTGCTCGAAGCGCCGGGGGCTTCTTGAACGTATTCAGCACGCCTGAGGGCCCCAAGTGGAGGTGTAATGACTGAAAGAAAACATTTAGCTGAATACTGCACTGGACTCTCAACGAAACACGCACCTTTGAATTCACAGTTGTGCTGGCGAGCGGAGTAGATCCACTCGCCATTCACAGGTCCGCGGTGGTGCTCCATCGTGCACTCCGCTTCGGTCCTGAAAGGGTTCTGGATATGTGGGCAGAGCGGCCTCACAAGTCCGGACACCTTGCTGTAGGACCCAGGGGCGATGGGCTTCGTCCTCCCGTCCTTAAGTACACGGTGCGGACTATGACAAGAAACTTCAGTCAGCACCAAAAAAGAGTAAAATAACAACACACATATTCCACAGGACCCATGCCCTGGAAAGCGGATCCCAAGTGCTGGGTTCTTTGAGTACCGTGTTCCGAAACTCGAGGTCGCGAAGTGCTTCCCGCATCTGGGAAGGCTTGAGATCCTCGGCATGCATGTCCTCTTCGTGCTGATGAGCAAGCTCCTCGGAAGCGGATCGCACAGCAGCAGCAGCAGCAGGAGCATAAGTCCTAAGACGGTATGGTTGCCATGATCGGTTGTAGCGTGTGTGTTGGTTGAGTGACTTTCCGGACATGGTGGGGGTTTGGAGGTAAACAGAGAATTCGCGAAGTCAGTATTAAATACTGGCGCACCTATGACCGGATTATATTCAACGAAAGATAAGTATAAAGGGACACACCTATGGACCAGACATGAAACCAAGTGCCATCGTGGGCGATATTGAGCACTGCGGTGGTTGCACAGGCAAAAGGTTGGGGATGAGCTTGTGAGCCACATCCCGACAGCCGAGAGGCGGCGTTCTCGATGCCAAGGGCCTGAATAAAATTAGAATAACCTAAAGAATCAGCCGATGAGCTCTGAATTTCGATAACCACGCACCTCGCAACGGCGACCACGCTCTGAATTTGAAAGAGGCGGTAAAGTGGAATGTTGGAGCCACTGCCAGTGCCCTGATTTGTACCTTAACGGGACGGGTGACGGACGGAAGCAGATCTGCAAGTGTGACAAGGGAATCACGCAGGTGGAGGGGAATAATAATATATTGGTAATCGGAGGGAGAAACAAAACGGGAAGGTTGCTCATTGTTTGTGTTGTGGCGTGAGATTAGATGGAGCGGAATCTCCTGAAGTCTCCGGGAGGCGGAGGCTTAGTCACCATGGCCGTACCTCTCTCCGGACCCTAGCCGTTTTAGGGCTGTTGCGTTATTTTGTGCCTTGTCGTAATAAGACTAATCGAACCATACCTCCGAGGCGGCGACGCCAACTCTCATGCAGATCAATTAGTTCCGAGTCGATCACAGCCATATCATAGTGAAATTCTCTGACCCGTGACTCAGACTGTAACCAGGCGCAACATCACTGTGACAAGACGCGTCCGGTTCTGGGACGCTCTTTGACTCCTTTGACTGAAACTTGGACATGCAGGCGACACTCGACGCCTACGCCTTGAAACGTTGGGCGATCATCTCTCAGATATCCTCCCCTATTGGCCGCACAGTCTTCTCAGATGGCGACGACCTCACGATCCATGCAATCCCGGCCCAGGACAACAATGACTTTGGCCGCGACGAACTCGTCTATGTCTGCATATTGTCGCGTTAAATATGGGCGGCAGTGCATTGAACTCTGTGGTGCTAGTCTCTTCTTTCCATTTTGCGGCATTGCACTTTCGAAAAGTCGGTGGAGAGATGTGAACTATCGATCCTGGATGGACCATCTTCGGTGGAGGATGGTGAGGAAGGCGGTGTCGACGACACCAGAGACAGCCTCGAGAGTCTGCTAATCATCCGATTGCATTTCAAACACGGTTAGTCCCAATGCTATTCATCTTCATTTCACCACTGACCGATGAGACAGGTGTTGTTAAGACACACCGATTACGCCTCGACACCCCGACAGCACTTCTCGCACTGGGAATCCCAAATGCAGACAACGAGTCCCGTCTGACCATCGGCCCCATACCTGTGAAAGACACGATTGACCATTTTCCTGCAGCCAAAGGATAATCACCGACGCAGATCACCAACGCGACCTGCCTATGGATCATCCTCAGCGACTTTGGCGGTGCATTCTCCACTCGCGCCATTGGCGGAGGCGCGCGTAACTCCCTCAGGGTATGTTCGCTTCCCATCCCCGCCTACTCCTGACTTCACATGCATGCTCACAGTCCTCCATATTCGTTATTCGCAGGGTGAATGCTGGGTCGGTGCGATATCTACCATAAAAGCCCGCGCTCCCGTCACAGGCGGCAACTTCGGCGTCTGGGGCATGTTCGACTCCGCGATCAAGGGGTACCGCCAGAAGGAGGACACGTGGAACGCCATCTCAGCCGGCTTCCTCACTGGTGGCTGTCTCGCGCTCCGTTCGGGGCCTAAGTCGGCGCTGGGCTCGGCGGTGGCATGTGGTATTCTGCTGGGCGTGCTCGAGGGTGTCAGTTTGGTCAGTCAATGTGTTGCTGAGCAAGTTGTTCAGTGAGGGGCCCAGACCGCAGCTTCCGTAACGTATGTCCCCATCTCATCCTCTTTCCGTTTACATTAGCTTACGTGTCACTACAGACTGCCGAGGCCGTCGCATAGGCATATACGTATAAACCACCCACGCAAGACCCACGCAGACTCTTTGGGGAGTTTCGAGAAAGGACTAACTGCGTTACCCTATGCTACTCTTTCTCGCCACGTACACTCACACGCACACGCACACTAATCACGCAACACCGCTTACCGCTTACATATCAGTATACACTGGTAACTGCAATTCATTTGTATAGTCATCACACCCCTGCTCAGCCATGCTATGCGCCCAGACCTCGCTGCTCTGATATTCACGCAAACCAAAAGCTTTAGCGTTAACACTGCATCCGTATTCCAAGTCGCTGGCATCTCTGGAACAGGGGCAGATGCTCCCATGCTCAGCCAGCGCTCACGCAAAATCTTCGCGAATGCTGAATAGCGCAGACCCATCGGTAATGTCAGCAGCATCGAATTCAACCTCCATATATGATGTTCCTTGCACACTGAATGAATGTACAGCTTGACAGCTTCAAGCACAGATGATAGCCTCTGCAGGCGGGAACCCGCTAAAAGTTCATAAAATAACAATAACATATCGAGAGTGGGAATGTCGTCTAAAATACAGTCACTAATCAAGCGGGTATGGTGTGTTTCTAGTGAGTGGGGATGTTAATGAAAGTATGCACCAGTTCCATAGCGCTTCAAGATGTGGGTTCTTCAATATGGGTGTCTGTCTGCAGGAGCGATTAACTTCTCAGGAAGCACCGCAGCTTACTAGGAGTGCTCTGTCGCTCGCTGAACACTCTCCCGAGGCCGACCCCGACGCCCTCAAAAAACCAATTAGAAGTCCGCCCAACACAGCCGAAGCCAGAGCCAACCTGGGGTCGCCTGCAACCACCCATGTCAACTCAAACCACAAGGAACATCGACCAGGAGGCATAGACGTACTCCTCAATCCGAGGCTTCCCCCAGTCAGCGCGCCCGCCATGATCGCATTCCACGGGTACGCCGTCTGCCGCAACTCCGCCACCGCACACTCGAACGAAGATGAATAAAATTCTATCTGGGCTTGAAAATAATATGTGGTGCCGGAATAAGATACGGATGTCTGCCAGGGGCTATCAGATAGCGAGAATACGGGGGCAGGTCAAGCAGAGGTAGGGCTTGCAGGCACGCCACTCAACTACGAGCCCCAGTTTCAAGATGGTAGACAAAGGAGGACCAAATGATTAGCAGGCGATCAAGAACGATGGAAGTAGAGCATGCCTCTCGCACGCGGCTGTTCTGTGGTGACGCCGCGCGGACCATCTGTTTCTCTGTTTAGGCCACATTCTCCTCGGATGAAGGCCTACAGCAGAAACAAGATGTCCACTTCCCCAAAGCGCCGAGAATTGCGGGTCGATGTTTGCCAGGGACGGCCCAGAATCGACGGTTGCCAGGGTTTCGACCACTTTCTGCAGCGGCACTCGATTCTGGTATGTTGCCGTTCGCTCGAGGTAAAGAGCTGCGCTTGACGAAGTGGCCGAAGGTGGCTTCATCTAGTTTTTTAGCCTTCTCTATGGCGCGAGCCGTTTCTTCTTTGGCGCGTACTCTTCTCACCAGCTGGCGCGCTCGCGCCTCCTTGTATATTCTAGGATGCTCTCAGCATGCATAACGGGACATACAAGACCTCATGGTAGCGGCGAACGTACGTTTCTATGAATTTGATCTCTGCCAAGAGGTCCTGAGGGTCCGCTAATGTTGGTACGGCAGCAAGATCATAGGATACAGCCGCAATAGGAGGAGGTACGGGCTTTATTGCATCCTCTGCACTCGGGGAAGCAACGGAGATGGCACGCCCTTGGGATGGAACAGACTGTAGTGGAGTGCTAACGCTATTCTTATCGCTAGGTGCTGGCGAAGGAGCACATTCTTCGAATTCAGCCATGGGCGCCAAGTTGACTCCTTGTGGTGCTTGCACCGGTTTCGCTCTACGCGCCCTGTCCTCCACAATAGCGATGCCGTGCCTGACCCGTTCCATTTCAGGCAAAGTGACGCGGAGAGAAGTTTTTGCGAAGGCCCACGGGACACGCAGGGTGACAGTTTCAAAAGACGCATGGTAGCAATGGGTCCAACCGATAGGGAGGGGGTCACTGGGCGTGAGAGGCTCGCGGAAGGGGTGGTCGGTGTTTGGGAAGACGGGTGTACACATATCCTCTTCGATGAACTCTTTTGGCGATGACTTGGGGAGACCGGATCGTAGCAGATGGATCAAGTAATTGGCGTTCTCCTTATCCTCGTCATCGTGCCAGGCTCCGTGCTAAGTGGGTTTGAGTCATTCTCTCCAGCTAAATGCAAACTGAAGTATACGCACACGGGGAATATAGCCAACATAGACTTTGCTAACGACACCTTGAGCTGCCGTGGTGGCCTCATCATCCTCAAAGATCTCCACACTCTTAACTGGGTCGAGTTTAATGGTCACGTATGAGATGATCCGCGGAAAACGGGATGTCCCCTCTTCTCGAACTCTACTGGGGGTGGACGACATGGACTATGAGAGGAGGAGGAGAATGGAGCAGGAGGCAAACGGCGCATCACTGACTAGTACTCGGACTTTCTAGATTAATTAGATTTAGCGCCCGGCCCCTGAGTCAGCCTGCTGATTATCTTGCCACCGCTCTTCATTTCAGGGTATAATCTGCAGAACTTGAGGCCTGAGGCGTCGATCTCTGTCCAATCGCTTCCAATTCTGGTAAATTTGCGCTCCCCGAGGAAACCCTGAGATCTTGCCGATGATGTAGACTTCAGCAGTACTTAAGTATGATAAGCATAGGGGGTAAAGGGGGCAAAAAGGGGGTCCTTGGTATCACTCGCTCTCCTGAGTCTGAAACGCTGAAACATTCCCGATTCCGAGCCCAAGCCCGAGCATTGGTTTGAAGACCCAGAGCCGCCTTTTAGGTAATTGACGAGGTCATCGGGCGGCGGTGCGTCTCACATTCATTTTGATTGGCTTCCCGAGAGGCGTCCATGCTCCATCATGATTTCATCATGCATAGGAGGCCTCAGCCCCTAAATCCTGCGATGCATGAAAGTATGACAGATGGAGTATTTGTCTCTGGCTTAACTCCTCTCGTCAACACCCCCTTCACCACTTGCTTAAATGTTTGCTCGATCTGTGCTCTCAGCTGTCCTTTAGAGCTTCGCTAAGTCGTATATCACGGACTGCTACTCACTCCAGTTAGGAAGCAACACAACCACTCAGCTGGACCCAGGATCCTCGACTTCTCGCCAACGGATCGAGTTTGAAACTCCCAAGCAGGATGGTGCGTTCAATGTCCAATTGTCTACGGTGTAAGTTGCTTATTTTTTGGTAGACGGCACAATATGTTCGGAATCGGGCACGCCACCTAGAAGAGTCCATTGAGGTGCATGTGAGGCTGTATATCGTCGGGTAAAATCGGGCGTACTCGGATATCTCAAATATTCGGTTACTTCTTATAATCCAGAGCGGGTTATTGACTGGCCGTGAGGAGCTCGGAAGGCCCAACAAATTCCTGGTCGAAAGTTAGAAGTTGACACTCCGTGAACCAGGAGAATTCGAAGAAGTTGATTGAGTCAAGGAGGCGGAGTGGGAAAGGTCGTGACCGTTGCATGACTCAGACTGAAACCGGGCGAAACATCGCTGTGACAAGACGCGTCCAGTTCTGAATCAACGTGAGCGTCGGACGCTCACTCCTTTGACTGATACTTGGACATGCAGGCGACACTCGATGCCTACTCCTTGAAACGTTGGGCGACCAACTCTCAGATATTCTCCCGTATTGATCGCTCAGTCCTCTCAGAAAGCATTCACCAGGGCCCTCAACAATGAACATGGCGACGATATCACGATCCATGAACCCCGGACAACATGAATTTGGCCGCGACGAACTCGTCTATGTTTGCATATTGTCGCTATAAATATGGGCGCAGTGCATCGAACTCTGTGGTGCTAGTCTCTCCTTCCATTTTGCGGCATCACACTTTCGAAAAGTCGGTGGAGAGATGTGAACTATCGATCTTGGATGGACCATCTTCGGTGGAGGATGGTAAGGAAGGCGGTGTCGACGACACCAGAGACAGCCTCGAGAGTCTGCTAATCATCCGATTGCATTTCAAACACGGTTAGTCCCAATGCTATTCATCTTCATTTCACCACTGAACGATGAGACAAGTGTTGTTAAGACGCACCGGTTACGCCTCGACACCCCGACAGCACTTCTCGCAACGAGTCCCGTCTAACCATCGCCCCCATACCTGTGAAAGACACGATTGTCCATTTTCCTGCTGCCAAAGGATAATCACCGGTGCAGATCACCAAAGCGACCCCTGCCCATGGATCATCCTCAGCGACTTTGGCGGTGCATTCTCCATGTGCGCCATTGGCGGAGGCGTTTGGCGCGGCATCAAGGGCGCGCCTAACTCCCCCAGGGTATGTTCCCTTCCCATCCCCGCCTACTCCTGATTTAACATGCACGATCACAATGCTCCATATTCGTTATGCGCAGGGTAATGCTGGGTTGGCGCGATATCTATCATAAAAGCCCGCCATCCCGTCTCAGGCGGCAACTTCGGCGTCTGGGGCGGCATGTTATCCTCCTTCGACTCCGCGATCAAGGGGTACCGCCAGAACGAGGACGCGTGGAACGCCATCCCAGCCGGCTCCCTCACTGGTGGATGTCTTGCGCTCCGTTGTGGCATGTGGGATTCTGCTTGGCGTGTCCGAGGGCGTCGGCGTGTTGCTGAGCAGGGTGTTCAGCGAGAGGCCCAGACCGCAGCGTACGTCCCCATCTCATCCTCTTTCCGTTGACATTAGCTTACGTGTCGCCACAGTACCGCAAACTGCCCAGGCCGTCGCATAAGCATATACATATAACCCACCCATACAAGACCCACGCAGACTCTTTGGGGAGTCTCGAGAAAGGACTGACTGACGAATATATAACTAGCGAATAATATATATAAGACGCACAAACACGATAATGATACAGTATTGGAGCAGATATAATGATATACAAAATGAACAAGCAACATAACGATACAGTAAGAGACCTTGGGATTTATAATTAGTCTTGCTATACATTGAGCACAGGCCACGAGAAACGTACCTTGAATACAACCTGAACTTTGAAGCGCTTAGGGTACCAATTGGATGTGGATGTTGTGATTGGACCGCCTCGTATGTGCCCGCAGTATTGAAGTTCCCGCTCGCCGGTGGATGATGGGGCGCGTGCAGTGGTGCAGTGAGCGGGGGTTTGTGGTGCGCGGATGTAGGCACTTGAGAAGATCGGCGCTGGTGGACGCATGGGTGCGGGTGATGTACGGTCATGCTGGCGAGGTACGAGCATCGCTGACCTTGGCGCGTGCAGACGCCTAGTGAGGTGGGGGTGAGGTCGGAGGGCCAGGTGTGTAAGCGGGGGAAGGGCCAGAACGCCGTCAGAGCGAGGTTGGGATGCGCTTGATGGTGTTGAGTCAGCGTCGGGTTGGTGAGTGCGGCGGCTGGTGTTGCGTGAACGCGGGCTGAACTGTCGAGATCGTTAGCGGAGACAACGTGAAGAACATACAGAAACTCACGAATGCAGCTCCGATGACCCTGCGTTGGTATTGCGTGTAGGTCGGTGTTGTGTGCGTTTGAAAGAAAGAAGGAAATAAGTAAGTAGGTATAAAAGTGAAAAGTGTATGTATGCATGTCGATAAGAAAAATGGTCGAGATCGGCTGAGCGGGTTCCTGCAAATAAAACCGTCAGAGGTGTAAAGGGCGAAGAAGATGTGTGAAAGTTACTGCATGATGGGTGGCTCGAGCACTCGGAGGATGGGGAGATGGTGGTGGTCGCTGGCAGAAGCTCGTTAGTTAAGGTTTTGACGAGAGACAACGACATACCATAAACGATCGACCACAGGCGCATCTCGTACGCGATCCCGCCCCGCCTATCCACGAAACCACGTCCACTGTAGACCTTCCAGCGAGCAGATTTAGACGACTAGCCTCGGCTAGCCGGCCGCCTCCAGTCGGTTTCCAGAATACCCGTGACACGCATGCCCGAAGGCAACGTCGCATCCTCGTCCGGAACACCCAAAAGATCTCGTGGATCCTGCACGGTGCTCCGGCCTGTTAAAGGCACCGCAAGCAGGGCTAACCTGGCTCACTAAGTCCCCCCATAGGTGTGGCTCGCAGTTTCGAAGGATAGGTAAGGCGTGATCATCGTACGAGAAGGTGCTCACACAACGGTGAGATGTTGACGTCTGGCGGCGGCGGCGGCGGCGGCTGAGAAGTAAGCATCAGTTGTGTTGATCGAGTTGTATGAGAAGCGGAATGGGTTACACGACACTCCTGAGGCTGGCGGGATCGACGCACGGGCTGGTCGACGATGGCGGGCTCGACTATACTGGCGGTTGGCGGTGAAGAGCAGCGTCAGCGAATGTTTGGTGTCAGGATGGTGGCGGCGAGGTAGACAAGAGCCTGTAGATCATCGAATGTGGAGTCGCAATCATCATGGAAAAGGACAAGTGAAAGCAAGATGGTGGTCGTTGATGAGAGAGAGGAAGAGAGGTGGGGGCCAGCCTTTTTATACAGTTCTGGTCCCAGAATGCCGGTACCGTGACCAGAATAAACGATCAACAAAGGAATCCACACAGCCGCAGTTTGCACAGCCACATTCTCCAATAGCGCGTTTTGCGGCGTTCAGGACCATCCTCTACGCGTTTTTGTTTGCGTGGGGGCAATTTTTGAGATATCTTCCTAGTTTCCTACAGCGATAAAGCACTAATCGTGAGGTCGACGTGCAGAACGCTGAGAGGAGGCGCCGATCCCTTGACGAACTCCGCCAATAGGCACCGATAATTCTGTGTGTCCTGCGTCTCGTCCCAACCACCATGATCACAGTTCGCTATCTGGAAGAAATGCCTGCGTGTTTCTTATTTGAAACCACAACATCCGCCGGTACAACGATCAGCCCTCGGTGCAACCTCAGCATCACGGTATCATCAACACGGCGCGGCGGGATCGATGGTGTCCCGCCCTGTTCCATTTCCTTGATTTAGCTCCGATTGAATCTCACCCAACAACAAGCTGGCCACTGCTGTTGTTTGGCACAGCTTGTGCTGTAGGGTCGGGCGGGAAGCTGCTGCCAGCTGGGCTTCCGCGTTGTTGTTGACCGGACGGCTGCACTTTCCGACAAATGGCAGCCCCGCCAGATCCTCGTACAAGATGTCCTAGGAAAGGAACGCAGCGGTGGTGGGATTCTTCCCTACGCAGCGTCTTGAGGAAATGTTTGGGATGCGTTTGCGCATGCCAGGACGTGAGGCCCTCCGGCTGGGGATATCTAACAGCCTCATCGAGAAATTGAACGTGGTCATTGGTGATTCTATCGCTGTGAGTAACTATACCATTTTAAATTGGAAGAGACCGAGGACTTATCTGGATCGTCCAGAACTGGGGCGTAGAGTGCACGGGGTTCAAAATACAGACGTTTAAGCCTGCGTACGTTAACGACGTGTATCTCGATCCTCACTTGACTAAATCTACACCTATACAGAAACCGCGGAGTAGAACGTCAGCTCGGGCTTCACATCCATGCGCAACCGCTGGGGCCCGGAAGCAGCTTCTGGACACCAAAGCCCAGGTGAATATTGCAGAGGGAAACAAAGATCGCGTGATCCTCGAGAGTGATGGTCACCTGTGACCTGGTTGCGAAGTCGAATGAGACGGAGACTGTTTCAAGGGAAGCAGAGGCACGATATGTCGCGTGTTCCTGGCTGGTTCTATCGAGAGCGTGCTAAGCTGCGGGCAGGAAACAGCAACCCTTGATGGAAATATCAGACCTCGCTCAGCAGGTCGAAGAGCTCGCGAAGGCGCTATCCAAGAAGCCTGACGCGGTCGATCCAGAGGCAAGGCTGATCGCGCTAGAGAAGCTGGTGGAAATGAGGAGGCTGGAACAGCTGCAATCGATCGGTAGCAGTCAAAGCAACTCAACCTACTTCTTTGGCGACCGATGTGAGTCATCATCGTTGCGTTGGTTGGGACCTATGCTGACCTCTGGTATCTCAGCGGCGCTAGGCCAAAATAGGTACAGCATCGACTACGCGGAGCAGGTCAAGAGCGGGATGCACAAGAACAATTCTTCGATAGCCACGGGATCGGCAGCGACGGCTTCTATATGAGCAAGGACTAACACCGTGTACTTATGGCATCCAAAGGAATTTCCTAACAATCACCACCACTCCCTAAATATATGGCCTTGTTGTTGGAAATTGACTCGGAATTCGATGTATCCAGTGCTGCCTCAAGGTGGTATGGGCACGTTCACGCACAGCAGGATCTAAATACCACCACGAACAACGCTTTCTCTCTGTCCTCTGTGTAGATTCTCTCAGCTACTCTTGCTCAGGCCTGCTCCTAGCGTCTCGCCGAGCTGCGTCTTCTGAAAAGCCTCACAATTAGAAGCGAGTTTGTCAGAAGACTGTGTGGACAGCTCACAATGCATGAATGTTAATCGATACACCTCGTCAGTTTTTGAAGCCTTGTCTTTCGATGCACCAAGGTCACTTTTCCACTTCTGAACCGGGGCCATAGCGTGCTATTTGTCGAGATAGCATAAGCCACCCACAGCGGTTCAACCATCGCAAACTACTGCCGATCCTGATGCATCTAAAAGAGCAAGTAAGTAAAAAAATGGATGCCACCCATGGATTAACAGCCAGCCTCACCTGACTCATTTGATAGCCCCACATCGGTGGTCATTCACTGCCGCATATCCATCATAGCCTCATCCGTAGTATGGCCATGAATGCCTGCTTGTTGATAATCGTTGATACTGGGTGCGCCACCTGGTCTCATGAGCCCGTAGGGAACGTGTTGCGGACCTGTAGTTTCTCCTTGCCGAGGCTGTTGAGTGTAACCCCGTGGGTACATAGTAGGACCTCGATCTCCACTCAGCCTAGGTAATCGACGAGGGCGCTTGCGTTCGGGAGACGAGGATTCGCTCTTTGGTAAAGTTGAAAAATGGTCAGATTCGTGACGAATGTACTATTCGCCGGGATGGGGACACTGACCTCTTCGCCCAGAGTGGCGCTGCTGCGCTTGTTGCCGCGCTGCTGCTGCTGCTGCCGCCGGGCCAATGGTGGCTGTTGTCGCTGCTGCTGTTTTTTCATCGCTGAAACTATGCTTTGCTGGGACTTCTGTTAGTAAACATGTATCAGCCGCATAAACCACAATGCGCTGACCCGTTCTCCTGAATTCCCATGTCTTCCATTATCCCCGAGGCCACCCTCAGCTCTTGGGTGGGCTAGAATTTGTGGGGTAATTCCGGCTGATTTATTGTCAATTCCCTGCTCCGCCTGGGCGTTGGGCAAGGTTCCCATAGCCAACGAGTGCGGTTGGATAGATGGGCTGGGCTGCATCATACCTGAATTGAACCCTCGATGCTCCTGTCCCCATGCGCCTGCCGCGCGCATCGCGTCTGTCACCTCCGTGCCTGCGTGCTGTGAAAGGTCCTCATTCGCCTGCGGCTTCAGCACAAATCCTTGAAAAGCGGCGGCGAGCTGTGCATTATATTTCCTGAGCTGCTGAATGATGTTCTTCAACGTGGTCAGAGATAATATATACTTTTGAATCCCTTGAGAGGCACGGCTTCGCTGTTCGTGTGTGGTGATAATCTAAGAAACGATAGTCAGCGCGTTATATATCAGTACGGAGCAGATAAAACTCACGATGGCGACTAATTTTTGAACCAAATCACCGTCTCCGAGCACGTGAAAAAACATTGATAGCTTTGGATCTATCTCTGCAGCTGCCTGAAAAGCCTGCTCCAAACATCGGTTGTACTCGACTTTCTGCTGGTCAGGTACGAAGTGCTGGGTCATGTTCGGTATACCTTCGCGGTGTCAGTGCACGCTCAACTGTAACACTAAAAGGCTTACTATTTTTCAAGAACTCAATCTTCACATCCGCCACGAAGAGTGATGCTTGGCGTGATTGTTCCTGTGAAGGATAGCTAGGTTTCGCAGCTAGAACCCAATTCATCCCATGCATATATTGCGGGCCTGCAGGTCCCCGCAAAATTGTAATCTTGCGGAATAGGGATATTTCGTCACGTGAGGAGTCTGTATCTGCATGATGTTCTCTGCGTGAAACGTTATAGGTAACATATATTTGAAAACAATAATGCACCTACGTTTCTGGGGAGACAATGGATTCCTCTTTTTCTGGAGAGACGGCAGATTCCTCCTCCGGCGAGATTTTGAATGAGCCAGCGCAGTTTATACTATAGCGTACAATGAGTCATGAGATCTCGCAAGAAAGCAAGTAGAGACTTACCAGGTCACCCACCCGACGCACCTGCTACTGATGTGTTTGCATCGAGGGCAGCTATATCCTTCCTCGGTTTCCCCTTCTTCCGTCTGCTCATGAAAGACGATGCTCATGTCGACGGCCATCCCTGGCTGGAGTACGGTGGCGAACTCGTTAGGATTGATGATTTGATCGTCCTCAGAGTTCACGATCCTATAGTCGCCTCGCCCGATGAGAAGGCCCCCCGCAGAACCTCTGCAGAATCCAGTGACCACGACATGAAAGTCCTATAATGTTGAACATCAGTGTCGTAGAAGCCTTACCTGATATTATCGTCGCACCTGCGGAGACATACAGAATATCATGGGCACAGGTAACTTACGCCCCAAATGGTCGTGTACAACGACTACGTCGACTTTTACGTGCCGCAATGATGTCGACTCTTGTTCAAGTAGTCCATAGAATTTTGCAAGCTCATCGAGAGTCTCCTTCCCCTGTCCCCGCTTGAGATCAGGCCACGCAGCGCTGTAAGATATAAGTTGTCGTTATCAGTTGTCAGGAGACCGTGAATGGGAATAGCTTACCGGCCTAATGCGAGAAGACATGCAGCGAACGAACTGTGAGACTTTCTCAGCTTCGTGTCAAGCGCATGGACCGCAGAACCTTGGCCAGCACTGGCCCATATGTATTTTTGAACCAGGTAAAGCACCACATCAGAAAGGTCGCGGCGATAGCTTGTCAGATTCCTTATGAGTTCGTCCAGTAGTGGACGGCATTCTTCCACCCGAATGGAAATGGCGCTGCTGAGACTATGCACCAGGTCGGTATGCCGATAGGCTCGGAGTGCAAGCTCCATCAACGTCAGAACTCGTTTGAGAGCGGCCAATGTCTCAGGTAAATCTTTGGAGGAACAGAGTGTCGGATTAGCCATGATGGTCTGCACGATGCCAATCATAACGCGGAGTTGGTCGATCGAACGGGTAGCAGAGTCGTAGTCGCTAGTCGTGGAGGTAGTTGTGAGCTGATTATTAGGTGGTTGAGACGGACGAGAGAGCCGAGCCACGCTGGGAGTGAGCGTGCTAGATGCTGTGTGGGTGCGTTTGAGAGTTTGAGAGTGCATTGCCTCGTGAGGGGTATATCCATGCACGTAGTTGAAATGGTTAAGTGTAATGGAACCGCCATTGATGTTGTAGACCGTCGCGCCTCCTGATACTTGCCTGGTATCGAAAGAAATAGAAGCCTGCTGGAGCGTGGACAATCAGAAACTGAGGAGTGAAGTGGGAGTAAGCATACCGACTCTGTTTGTCTCCTCCTCCTTTTTTTCAGCCAACATTCTGAAAGTAATAGGGCAACTCAATTCTTGAGTTCACCGTTTATCATCCACCGTTCACGAAAATCACCTTGGTAACAACTAATTCCGCGAGTGTGATAGACAATTCCAGCCTGCACAACCGTCCGCCGTAAGACGTCCCTGTCTGCGAGTTCGACACCCCCAGCTTCAAGACTTCGCGTGCAAGCCTATTACAATATAAATCCATTTCTTGGGGAATATGTTTGCGGGTAGGGTGATGGACGTAGAGCGAAGATTGGCATTATTTTTAGCTGTGTAGCTAACAGATTGTCCCAGATTGTCGCACCCATGAGGTTTTTTTGCCGTTGTACTACAACGGAAAACTTACTATACTCCGGCTCGGCCATAGTATTGCACCCGGACCCGCGCCCGGTCATTGCGCCGCTACTTCAAAACCGCAGATTAGCGGATGTATGGGTGGGGAGATGTATAGAAAGGTCAGTGGTATATGAAAACACGATTTACTGAATATTACGGGGGCCAGAGGTTACCCAGTGGGCGGATTCATGTCGACGCGGTTTGTGCATCCTCCGAGTCCTTGGTCGATCCCGACCAGACCGTGGGTACGCTGTAAAACCACATCACAAAAGTTCGTAAGTGTTGTAATATGTAAATATTTTTAGGAGTACACACCTAAATATGGAACTCACGTTCGCTCTACACCCATCGACCTGTGTCGCTAACTTTTTCCCTGAAGAATAATGACATATTGCGCGGCGGCGACTCGAGCACGACGAGGGACGAAGGAGAGCGATGACGGTGGCCGTGCTGTCTACTTATCGTTCGCCTGGACGCGGGAGCTGGCATCTCTCGGCAAGCTAGAGATCTGCCGGCACCTTGCTATGAAGTGCGTTTAATTGACAGTGTATTCCTGGTGAGTCTCACCGTTGAAACGTTCGTGCACCGTTCGCGCTCGTTCACACAAATTTACCTTGGTAACAACTAAGTCCGCGGGTGTGATTGGCAATTCCGCCTGATGTACGCATGCCGCGGCTTGAGAGTGCTATGTCTTACAAACGAGGAATTGAGTTGCCCTAATGGTGGAGGAAAGATGTCGCCAGAGTATCAGAAGGGGGGGAAGGGTGGGCCTTGTTGAGGACAAGAGCGCGCGATGCCGAAATCTTGGAGATGTATGGTATGGGTCCAGGAGCGGGGAAGGAGTCAGGTGCGTCGTTGCTTGGGTCAGACAGTAATAGCTTGAGCTTCGATTTCCAACCTAGGATTCTCAGAGGGTATGTGCGCCGGTGTTGGAGCAGGAGCCAAGCAAGAGCGCCCAGACTGCATCGGAACACCCGCAGTGCAACCCTTATACGCATGCTGTGAGCCACAACTCGAGGAAGCGACGCCGGCTCTCATGCAGATTAGATCATAGGAGAGCCTCTATTGATAATGATATCTCGGATTCCACTCCTGATCGAAAAGTTAGAAATTGACGCTCCGTGAACCATCCATGAGAAGAAGTTGATGAGTCAGAGAAGCGGAGAAAATTGGAAAGGTCGTGACCGTTGCGTGACTGGATGGTTTGCCAGGCAAGATGTCACTGTGACACGACGCGACGCTCTTTGACTTCTTTGACTGAGACTTGGACATGCAGGCGACACTCGATGCCTACGCCTTGAAACGTTGGGCGATCATCTCTCAGATATCCTCCCCTATTGACCGCACAATCTTCTCAGATAGCATTCACCAGGGCCCTCAGCTGCCTATCAAAGTATGGCGACGATCTCACGATCCATGCAACCCCGGACTACATGACTCTGGCCGCGACGAACTCGTCTATGTCTGCATATTGTCGCGTGAAATATAGACGGCAGTTCTTTTCGAGATATCACATAGGCGACAAGAACACAAAACGGGTGGAAGACGCAGATGATGTGCAGCCAGTGACGGGACAACTTCTGGGCAAGGTGCGCCCTAAACACGATCTGCTACCCAGATGAATAGTTGAACTCCGTGGTGCTAGTCTCTTCTCTCTATACTGCGGCATCGCACTTTCGAAAAGTCGGTGGAGAGATGTGAGCTATCTATCCAGGATGGACCATCTGCGGCGGAGGATGACGAGGAAGGCGACGATGATACCAGAGATAGCCTCGAGAGTCTGCTCATCATACGATTACATTGCAAGCATGGTTAGTCCCATCCCTATTTATCTTTACTTCACCACTAACCAATGAGCCAGGTGTTGTTAAGACGCACCGATTACGCCTCGACACCCCGACAGCACTTCTCGCACCGGGAATCACAAATGCAGACAACGAGTCCCGTCTAACCATTGGCCCCAAACCTGTGAAAGACATGATTGACCATTTTCCTGCAGCCAAAGGCCCCAAAAGTGATCCACAACTGATTTGGAGCTTCGGGCCCAGCGAGGTGCAGCTGCGGAGCTGGGAGACATCACTGGACTCAAAGGGTTCGTGATTTCATCGCCAATCCTCGATTGGAGGTCGAGCTCTAGTTGATGCAGGTTTTGACACTAGGGAAGACACAGTTGTCGACAGAACTGACCATAAGTGCGGAAGAGTTCGACGTGTATGATGTGTACTCTTCACCTATCACAATAGCGTTCCATCTTCGCGAATTCAACGTGAGTGCCTTAGGCACTCCTCCCAACTACGTTATTGGTCATGTATGCTAACGCCAAAAACGATAGGCTACAATAGCATATGCTGAATCCATGACCCTCGCACTGGATATGCGCTTCACAGATCCCGCCTCGCCACTCTTTATCGACGTCGAGGGTGACAACTCCGAGACGCTATTTATAATCTCCACCAGTCAGGTCGCCACCAACTCTCTGCCATCTAGTCAGTCGACTTCTTCTGGCAAGAACACCGGCAGCAGGCAGAGTAGCGTCAGTCTCAAGCGCTCCAGAGAGGCGGATGAAAGCAATCTCGACATGGACCCCGACGCCGGGAATGTCGATCATGCAGCCTCGCGCAGCTCGAGTGTGCTGCGGACAGACAGAGAGCACATCCGGAAACCCATGAAGGCCGTGCAGCGTGCGGAGCCAGGTTCCAGCGCCCATGCCCAGGCATTTGCATCCAGTTCTTCCAGTAACCGTAACCGTTACCGCCCAAGCATGAACGCTAGCGGTTCGATGCCCCCGCCCCCATCCATGCCCTTCCGCGCGCCATCACAGTTCCAAAACTCTCAATCCGTCGACGATGCCAGCAACTGGCAGCACCCGGAAAAAGAGCCGCTGTTCTTGCCCATGCCCAGCTCCCAGTTATCCGTGGCGGAGGAAGACCTCATGCGAGAGAGCGGGCTCGCCATCGAGGGGATGGATAGCGCGGTGGCTTTGATGGCGATGTTGGAGGATGAGGGGGAGGAGGTGGACTTTCGGCCCTCGCAGGCTGCTCATGTCTCTCCTGCGGAAGACTCAGGACACGTCTTTGCCAATGGGGAAGACGGTGATATGTATGGAGATGAAGCATTTGGGGCGGATAGCCTGGACGTCATCGAGGATGAGATGAGGGCTACGCAGGATGTGACTGGCGCGAAGGTAAGTAATGACAATCGCATGTGTCCTTCCACGCTGACCAGATGCATGTTCCAGGCCTTCAAACCACTCTTCGAAGACTGATCTGGGCTACCACTGCGTTCTGGACGCCACTTACTTTGCTCTGCGATGGACGACTACTGTCTCTTTTGGACAATCTGCTTTCCGTGCTCTTTCTTGGACTCGTGAGCGCTGCGGCTGCCACCTCATATGCATGATTAATGTCTTGGGAATGCCATTTTTTGTGCCATTTTTACCACTATTCAAGTCATGTGATCCAATTTACGATCAAACCGGGATCTCGACAGAGAAGCCTTTGCTTACCACTTCTTCTCCAGCGCGATCAGCGAGTCCACCAGAGTCCACCGCGTCAAGGATGGTCGCTCGCCAAGAGAATGACTGTCAGCCGAAATGCCGAGGACCTCATTTACCCTTCTGAGATCCACCGGGACGATGTTGCTCACGTACTCTGGCATTTTAGCCACGTCTACGAGCGTCTACGATGCGGCCCTTGAGCTCCGGCATCTCCTTATCAATAAACTCCAGCGCGAACTTGAGGTCGAGGCCATGAGGCGACGACACGGCAATCCTCTTGCGGCCCAACCACGACTGCCGTCGATATAGGCGGATTATTCGGGGAACTTTTCGTCGGGTTTGATCAGAAGATATACTGCAAGATCGGCCGAAAAGGCATCGTAGATCGGGAACGGGGCCGAGAATGTGTGGTCGCTTCGACATGTGGGCATAAAGTCCCAAAGTTTAGCGTATTCGGCGAATGTCTTGCCTGCAATACAAGCTAGACCACCACCCTACAAAATCGCCTTCCTCTGGATTGGGTTCCAGTCTGCGAAATTGACGACGAATGAACGACGGACAGGCTGCAGCAGGATCACCTTTGACTGTGACTGATCGAGTTCGACACTGCAGGAATGGCGCTTCTTGCCACCGGGGGAACGCGAGTCATCGAGTATGGGCGCCGCGGGATATACGCATAGGTTACGGCATACGCGTATTTTAAAACCTCGGGAAGCGGTTCAACTGCAACGTCGGGCAAATTGACGGCCTAGAACTTGTGCCATGTGAAGCGGAACTGCTGATAAATCAGCGACTTTGGTTCCGCACGCTGCCTTGCAGTGCCTTGCGAATTCATAAGCGGAATGCATTGTCATCTGCGCAGCATACTCGCTGGCGCTCGGACGCGGGATCCTTTTCGAGGAGGTATTGAACGACATGGCTGCCGAGGAATCCAGCAGCACTAGCGACCTTGATGACCACATCAGCATGTCACCCCGACAGGAGGCATGTGCCACAAAGACGACATTGCTACAGCTATGTTTGGTTATACAACTGGTTACTGTTATCCATGTACCAAGCCACGCTATGTACGACTTATCAAGACAGCTTTTGAGGCGTTCGGCGTCGAGCTAGTATACAACCGGTCACCGAGGTGGGATGATGATCCTTCTAGGCTTCGGGGACAAACTTAGGAATACATTTGCGCTTACCGTAAATCCTTGCCATGTGTACTCATGCTCAAGCGCTCAAGTCCCGCATCAAGGAGATGTACAGGTGAATCGGCCGCCGTGATGGTCACAATTAAGCGAGGTTTTGCCACGACTCACTAAAGTCGCAAAGATGAAATTCAAGCCACGCGATACATGACAAGTGCGTGGAATCAGTTGCTCGTGTATGCCCGGTGCCGAAGGATATCGCTTCGACGGCTTGCGAATAGTAAGATTGCTATATCATACCGTTGAAGTCGGCACAAATTACATTGCAATTCGGGGTACAGATGCAGGCGGCCTTTCCAGTGATAAATGAACTACCAAAAATAAGAATTGAGCGAACAATATGCCTACTTGAGGCTGAGTCCGCGTTTCCTGGAGGCCGATTAATCTGGCCAACTGGAGGTTCGCAAAAGTGAACATGCATTCAATTATGGCGCAGTTGACAGCTGCCATCGCGATCGGCTCGCACGTCGATCAATTGAGGTCGGACTCAAAGTTTGTCACAAATGCATCGCTCATCTAGTGAAATCCAGATGGCTGCTGCAAATGAAGTGTTGGGAGATGGCATTTATCCTGCTTTATAGAGTCAATTTCACTGATAGAAAGGTGACGACGTCAGTGGCAGTCAGTGGCAGTTCCCATGTTGCAGCGCTGAAAATCCGCTCCATCTGCTTCTTTGCTTTCCATCAATCACGGACTCCACACAGACACCCACTGCAACACTGATTCGCGCGCAAAGAAGAGAGATACCTGTACATGTTACCGCTTCACTATTCTATTCTATCACACTCGCTCTGGGGTTGATATGATATGGCGAATCATATCAATCCCTTGGCTGCGGCGGATGACGTGGGTACCTATAGGATCCCCATGGGATCCACAGTATACCCTACTATACCCTCTCCAGCGCATCGCCACTACATCATGTTTTTGACAGATCATAACACGCACCACAATGTAAAAATACCCCGGAAGATCGCTCGGAGAGCGCCCGGTTGCGCAGCAAGATGTGATTCCGGAGCGGTATAAAGCTCCATCAGCAGAAAAGCCTTCCAGTCAAACTCTTCCTCATCTCCCACCTCGAAAAGCCTACCATGCAACTCCTCTACAAGTACGTCAAGCAAAAGAACGCGGCAAAAAAGGCGGCAGCCAATGGCGGGGAGAAGCCCCAAGCATCCAGTGGCCAAAGGTCACAACGGGTCAAGACCGTCAACGAGATCGTGCGGACCGCCCAGACCGCCACTCTCACCACCCGTAGTGCAGATGGCACAGTAACACAACGCGGCATGATTCCTGCTACTTGTGAGTACCATGTCTCCATCATTTGCTACTCGATAACTGAAGACCGGCCTATGCAGCATTCGAAGACGGGCAAACGACCCTGACTTTCTTTGGCAACAGCGCCTTATACAACTTTGAGGAGATCCCCGAAAACTCGCATGTCAACCTCAGCTTCGCAGATGCGGAGACACCGTATAACGCTAGCTACATTGGAACCGCGAAGGCGTCTGTCGATCGGAGGTTGATCGGGCAGTATTGGTCAAATGCGTGAGTGTTCCTTCCCCTTCCCCCCCTCCCCTCCCAGCTCGAGGCTGCGTCACTCGGCTCCCATATTCAAAGTGTAATAACATGTGCTTACATTCGTCTATACTGCAGAGCGGCGGCATGGTATGGAGAGGGCGTGGACCAGAATGATCGACGAGTAGTCATCATCCAAGTCACCATACGTCCGGACTCAGGCTCTGTCGACAAATCATAGACGTCGGCGCTAGCACATCTTGGGAGTTATTTATGAGTTGCATTTGCGCGGTACCCGGGGTGACGGATCCCGGGGTAATTTTGCGCGTGTAAACGATATTATTACATACTAGTTCTGCTTGGAATGGATATTTAATACCAGGATTCTTCTTGCAAGGCTGACTGACTGGGAAGCGTGCTGCTAAGGAATGCGAAGGGCCTGGAACTTCAACCAACTCAGGGTTCTGGCATGTTTACCTTGCCAGTCCTGTCTCACCCACCACCAAAAGTGCAATCTCGCCAAAGCATAACATTAAGTCTCTCAAAGCTTCAATATATCAAACTGCAAACGCGTATTCTTCTCCGAAGAATGATATACAAGATGATATACAAGATGAGCAATCAACATGACAATACAGTATTGAGTACAGCACGACACCTTGGGATTTATAATTAGTCTTGCGATACGTTGAACACACCACGAGAAACGTACCGAACACAGCCAGAACTATGAGGCGCTTAGGGTACCGGTTGCATGGTGTGGTTGGACCGCCTCGTGTGTGCCCGCGCGATTGAAGTTCCCGCTCGCCGGTGGATGATGGGGTGCGCGCAGTGGTGCAGTGTGCGGGCTTGGACGCTTGAGAAGATCGGCGCCGGAGGACGCATGGGTGTGGGTGATGTATGGCTAGGCTGGCGAGGTAGGAGCATCGCTGACCTTGGCGCGTGCAGACGACTAGTGAGGTGGGGGCGAGGTCGGAGGGCCAGGTGTGTAAGCGTGGGAGGGCCAGGGCGTCGTCAGAGCGAGGTTGGGATGCATTTGATGGCGTCGGGTCAGCGTGGGGTTGGTTGGTGCGGCGGCTGGTGTTGCGTGCGCGCAGACACTGGTGGTGTGGTTCGGTTTTATTCTTCCCGACGTTCCTGTAAGGACACGCCGGTATCCATACTAAGTACATCCGTGATTACTATCTATGGAGCCGCTGACCTTACTAGACGCAACCTTCGACCCCTCCCTGTAAAGTGTAGATCGTTAGCGGAGGCAAAGCGAAGAACATACTAAAACTCACGAATGCAACTTCGCTCACCCTGCGTTAGTCTTGCGTGCGCGTTGGTGTTGTGTGCGTTTTAGAGAAAGAAGGAAATAAGTAAGTGGGTATAAAATTGAAAAGTGTATGTATGTATGTCGATAAGAGAAATGGTTGAGATCGGCTGAGCGGGTTCCTGCAAATAGAACCGTCAGAGGTGTAAAGGGCGAAGAAGATATATGAAAGTTACTGCATGATAGGTGGCTAGAGCACAAGGAGATGGTGGTCGCTGGTAGAAGCTCGTTAGTTAAGGTTTTGATGCGAAGACAACGACATACATACCATAAACGATCGACCACAGGCGCATCTCGTACGCGATCCCGCCCCGCCCATCCACGAAACCACGTCCACTGTAGACCTTCCAGCGAGCAGATTTAGACGACTAGCCTCGGCTAGCCGGCCGCCTCCAGTCGGTTTCCAGAATACCCGTGACACGCATGCCCGAAGGCAACGTCGCATCCTCGTCCGGAACACCCAAAAGATCTCGTGGATCCTGCACGGTGCTCCAGCCTGTTAAAGGGACCGCAAGCAGGGCTAACCTGGCCTGCTAAGTCCCTCCATAGGTGTGGCTCGTGGTTTCGAAGGATAGGTAGGGCGCGATCATCGCACGAGAAGCTGCTCAAACAACGGCGAGATGCTGGTGTCTGGCGGCGGCGGCGGCTGAGAAATAAGCATCAGTTGGGTTGATCGAGTTGTACAAGAGGCTGAATAGGTTACACGACACTCTTGAGGCTGGCGGGCTCGACGCACGGGCTTGTCGACGATGACGGGCTCGACGATGCTGGCGGTTGGCGGTGAAGAGTAGTGTCAGCGAAGGTTTGGTGTCAGGGTGGTGGCGGCAAGGTAGACAAGAGGTAGATCGTTGAATGTGAAGTCGCAATCATCATGAAAAAGGACAAGTGAAAGCGAGATGGTGGTCGTTGATGAGAGAGAGGAAGAGAGGTGGGGGCCAGCCTTTTTATACAGTTCTGGACCCAGAATGCCGGTACCGTGACCAGAGTAAAAGATCAACAAAGGAATCCCCACAGCCACAGTTTGCACAGCCACATTCTCCAATAGCGCGTTTTTTGGTGTTCAGGACGATCTCCTACGCGTTTCTGTTTGCGTAGGGGCAATTTTTGAGATATCTTCTCAGTTTCCTGCAGCGATAAAGCAATAAACGTGAGGCCGACGTGCAGAAACGCTGAGAGGAGGCGCCGATCCCTTGACGAACTCCGCCAATAGGCGCCGAGAATTCTGTGTGTCCTGCCTCTCGTCCCAACCACCATGATCACAGTCCGCTATCTGGAAGAAATGCCCGCGTGTTTCTTATTTGTCCTCCATACATGCAATGGAACTCTGAATAAATTTAACACCACAACGTCCGTCAGTCCCAGTGCAACAATCAGCCCTCAGCGCAACCTCAAGGCTCAGCGTATAATCAACGCGGCGGGATCGATTGCACCCTGTTCCATTTCACTGACTTAGCTCCGATTGAATCCCACCCAAAAACAAGCTGGCCACTGCTGTTGATTGTGCTGTCGGGTCGGGCGGGAAGGTGCCGCCAGCCGGGCATTCGCGTTGTTGTTGAGTCTTGACCGGACGGCTGCAATCTCCGGCACATGGCAGCCCTGTGTGAATCCAGATCTTTGTATCTTCGTATTTTCGTATTTTCGTATCTTCGTATCTTCGTACGAGATGGCCTGGGAAGGGAGCGCAGCGGTGGTGGGATTTCTCCATATGCAGACTGAATGGCGCTCTGGATGCTTATCGTCCGTGCTCGTCGTTGCAGAGATGATGTGCTTCCCTTAAGGTTTCCCTCTGCCTTTTCCTTTCGTTTGCCCTTTCCCTCGCGTGCAGTTGGTTGGTTGGGATTGGGCTGAGCGTGCTGTGGGGTGCGCAGGATCGCGAAGGACAAGATCGGGGACGTATCGGTGAAGCTGCAGTTCAGCCAGGGGACACTGCGGCATGTCCTGCACGCACTCACGATCCTGCTCACGTGGGCGACGAGCGGGTCGAAAGCCGCTGCGTGATTGCGACGCTGCCGGGGCCCGGGGGATAGCAAAGTGTTCCGGCCCCCGTTCAGGGACCTCTGGGACACTCGCCCCGGCGCATGGTTTTCCTTTGTTTCGCTGGGTATCCGGAAGGGAGGGAAGAGGAAAGGAAAGGGAGAATACGATAGAATTGAGGCGCAAACTATCTCATGTATACATATTGTTATTTCCGTTTGGCTTGTGAGGCTTACATTTCCTGCTGCTGTCAGCGCTATGACACCTGCTCATGCTCAGAGCTGTGTCGCGCACATCTCTTGCTTCCTGCCACGGCTTTCCATGTTTATTGTTCTCGATCGTCACCACACCTGCTGTCATTTTCCCCACCCCCCCACTCCCTCATTTTTCAGCATGCGTCTCAATATATATGCCAACTACTACTAGTAAAAGGCTGGCCCGACGCATCAGGTTTGCTGACTAGGGTATCACCTGTGCAGCTGCAATGGGCCGATGGCCCTCTCACCCATCGCAGCATAGAGAGTAATCACGAATGTATTTAGTGGATACCAACGCTCCCCTCGCGGGACGTCAGAAAAACAAACAGAACCCCACCACCACCACTCACTCAACCCTCTGGCAAATCTCCGGGGCCACCTCTGAAACGGCCCTGAAGGCCAACTGAAGGCCGCCCAACGTCACGTCAGCGGCCGGAAGGTCAAGAACTGCGGCTTCTGCTATCGCTTCCGAGGCAAAACTCTTTTTATACGATCAAGCTTCTGCCACACAGCATGTGAGTCTCTGGCAGCGCCCACTGCCATAATGCGCTGCGACTGATTCTCAAACGTCTTGCTGTGGAAGGGGGCATATGGACCTACTTTTATGCTCACTTTGATGGCGCAGTTTTGCAGTGGCCTTCAGTTTTGCATATAGCTGGAACGCGGTTACTGTTCAGGGACTTGTTCTATCTCAGACCCTGGCCATTCACTTCGAGTCGCATTCAAATCTGGATCCACCCTTCAAGCAGCTGGATTCATTCAAGGTTGCTTCTAAACTCGTTTGGGCTCATTTTCGACAAACAAAGTATTGCCCACCAGTACCTTCCCAGATATCACTGTTCTGCCAGCCATGGCCCAGGATCTCCTTCCCATTAGCATGATGTTTCATGCTAGCTTCGCACTCGTCTATTTTCCAGCGACCGCCTTCTCATTCTTTTTGCCAGGTTGGCGGGCTGGCGTCATGGCGCTCCCTTCACTGGTGCTGTTGGGAGTCCTTGCCGCACTGTGAGCATATATGTCCTCTGTCGATAGCTCTATTATTATTTACCAGATATAACAGGGATTTACTGATCATGCGCAGGAAGTTTGACCAAATAATCTTTTTGGCCATTGAAGTAGTCGTCGCAGTCATTCTGCCGGCGTGCCTGTGGCCCATTATTACTGTCTGCATAGACGTTTTCGCGCCAGGGGGAGGCAACCTAGGTTCATATTCAAATGCGTCCTCGAAATTCTTCGGTGGCCATCCATTGGGTGACGTATACAACAATGCCTTTTCCTTAGGATTTGTCTTCACGGCAACTTTCACGGTTCTTGCGATGAGCGCAGCATTTGTATTGTACATTTGCATCGCAGCTGTGATAGACAAATTCCACGGAAACGCGTTTCTGCCTAAATACCCCGGAGATTACACCCTATCCTCCAGGACTCTTGGGCATCAGAATCTTCTGGGAACTTCAAGAACATCTGACGAGCGAACGGCGATGTCAAGCCATTGTGCCAACTACATATTCCGGAAATCTATTTTTCGAAAGCATGCGTATGTTTTCACAACGAGATATATTTCTAGCACTGATGACACCAAGCAGCTTTGAACCTACCGGATGGGCTATCTTGCGCGGCGCCACAGCAGTGTATTCCTGCATTACTCTTCTGGCCTTCTCGATTTTTCTTGGATGGTCTCAGGTTATGAACTACACGAAGGCTGGTTTTACAGTGCAAGAGACATTGCTTCCGGCGTCACAATATGATCAAGTACATGATGCCGGCTTGTTCTTCGGGTACGTGACCACGGTAGGTGTAATTCGTACTGGAAGTCAAAATATTCAGTCATCACAATTCCAAGGTCTCCTCGGACCTTGAACCTTTCCCTGCGAATGTCATATCGTCGCAATTGAATAGTCAGTGCGCCCCTCGCCTAGCATCACATGCTTTAATAATTTACTTCTGTTAGCTGAAGAATCGTGGCGCGTCGTATCGTCCGTGACCACCAATAACACTCAAGTGTGGGGCACTGACTTCCAGGGCCAGTCTAATTTACCCGGTTTCAATGTCAGTTGGACCGGGCAGAACTCTCTGGCACTGTGGGTAACGGCTGCCTTGATTTTCTTCGACTCAGGATATACCAACTCGGACAATTTTGGTCTCTTGAATAGTACTCAAGTCAGCTTCGCACCACCGATATGTCTCCCTCCTTTCAAAGAAACCAGCATAACCCTCACCGCGATCATGTATAGACTTGACGGTTTTGCGTGGATCTCCTATGAACCTGGTGCGTTCATCAGCTGGCAATGTACACACAGCTACTAAAAGCACCACAGACATTGTCAATACAGTGGACAGCAAAAACAACACATCAATATCGACATTTTCATATGCTCCATTCCAGGCATTCATAGCCGTCCGGAATTTGAGCTCGCCGTCCGCGTTTTCGATGGTGGCCTATGTTATCTCAAGCATCGGGGGCATATTCGCTTTTATAAATGGAGGCTTCACTCTCGTCTCTGGTCGCACCGTAATGGATATACTTTTCGGTGAGCCCATTTGCTTCACTTGCCTTGTGAATCTGCATTTTGATTATGCGCGACATTGAATAGGATCACGAGCTATCTCGCCTTTCGGCTTGCTCGGAATGGTCACTCGTAATCGCTTCAAACGACTGATCCACGAACAATTTCCTCGCATGCAGCAAGACATTGAACGCGGCGGCATGGCGGCATACATCAGCGAGGTGGCCATCGATGCGGCCATGGCGGATTCGCAGCCCGTCAAAGGGCAGACTGGCGCCTCTCAAAGCTCGTACAGTGGGGACGAGGCAGGCGGAGGGGATATTATCAGCCTCAGGCATGTGCAAGTACGCAGCAGCGATGTAAACTTCGGGGAGGAAGATGTGTGTGCGCTTTCTGTCAGAACAAGTGGTGAAGAGTAGCGACAGGGCTTACCGGGAATGGGTGGGGAGGGGGGCTTGTCACTTCTTCGTGCCATTGCTATGCATGTCTCTGACCCACCTCATTTCCCGCCGTCGTTGAGCGGCCAGTTGGCGGATTCCGATGACATCAGACAAAGCCAGAAGTCCCTTGATTTAATTCAAATTTTTTTGGCACGGCCAAAAAGCAGGGTGGTACGACAGGGTGAAACTTGCAGAATTAAGGGAAACCAGTGTCCCCAAATGTGAAATTAACGTCCCAAGGGGCGAGAAGACTGGTGGGCGGCGAGAGGATAGAAAGAAAAGTGAGAGACCTGCCCGGGTTTGCCATACAGGCAGATTGGTGAACCGGGTATGGAAGGCGGTAGCAGGGCACTAAAACGTTTGTCACCCTGACAGGTCAACCGATCGCTCGGGAAAGTGGGACATTGCTGGTATAGTGAACCGGCGGCGGAGACAGGTGAATCCGATACTGAATTAGCAGGCCGTGCAACCGCTGGAGCTTGCAGTTTACCGTTTACTGTTTGCCCCTTATCGTCTATTGGCAGCCCTTAGGCGCGCAAGCCAGGATTCGCCGGCCCAGGACAATTCCAGATGTGACAGTTATTCTAATATTCGCAACGCCATCGATCGAAAGGACGGCGACTTCGAGGGACCGAGACCTCTAAGTGCGGAACATTGATTGCATATCTGAATATGCATGTGGTACGAGGACCTTCGCGGTCACACACTGACAATCCTAATTTGCTCGGTGATGTCGGTTGGAAGCAAGCGGTACAAGATTTGGACGTCGAGTAAAGTGTCGCCACCGGCGGGATTGGTCCGGGTGAGTTGCAGGTAGCGCCCATTGCTCCGACCAGCCACGGTTCGCCCACAGGGAGGCTCCCTAAAGTATATTAGGTTGTGCACGATAGACATAGGAGCTGATGTGAGACCCCCCCATTGTTAGTCGAGTCAAGTGGCGATGAGGATGGTGGCGATCCCGTTGGTGTCACGTGCAGAGCTCCGTACATAGCAGATAGTTTTGCAGATTATGACACAGTTGTACTGCTAAATAGCGGAGCAAGCCTTCAGTTTAGCAGCCCCAGCTTGTCAAGAGCCGCGGGGACTCGGAATTCTCAATGAGTCGTTGACGCCTTGTTGAATGTTCGCTGCTGAGGCTGGAGGCGCTGGGAGAAA
This sequence comes from Athelia psychrophila, assembly GCA_001630335.1. Taxonomy (NCBI): domain Eukaryota; kingdom Fungi; phylum Basidiomycota; class Agaricomycetes; order Atheliales; family Atheliaceae; genus Athelia; species Athelia psychrophila. The sequence goes on from KV417660.1 coordinate 60,066, forward strand.
CCAATCATTGTCATGGAACCCGGGCCAGGGAAGCGGACATGAACAAATTCGAAGGCAGAGGGAGATCCGCTGTACACGGCCCAGGGCCCAGCTGCCTGCCCCGTTGCGCGTTTCAATTCAATCCTTCAATCCTAATTACAAGGTATCCCGACTCTCCGGCGAATAGCACCCGCCGGTAAATGACAGATTTGGCCCATATCAATTATCATTATCATTATCACGACTCCAAGGCATCGCGCGGCTTGAGTTTTTGCTTGGGTTATTATGAGTGCAAGTACTGCTGGCTATTTATGCACCGGAGGGATAACGATTTTATGGAGTCTGAGATCGCGCAGACGCGTAACATGGTCAAGCAATTAATGTCAAGTGACAAGTTGCTGCCAGCGCTCGGAAATTTTGATGCACAGGTTTGAGATCTAGAAAGCTACAGAGAGGAAAGGGTCCCGATTTTCGGTGACCTACGATTTTCGGTGACCTACGTACTAGCATACCAGAGAGATTAAAAATGTTGGCACCATGGTCTGTTTAGAGTTGCAAAAAACATGTTGGGAAAATCCCGCCACTGACATATCTGTGTCACAGTCCACTCCAAACCAATATCTCGAATCTCGTTTGCACCCGTTTTCCATCATACCAATTCCATTCATTGATTCGATTGGCTAACGTACTAGCTAGTGCATCCATGGGGCGATAAAAGTTAAAACCAACCAAAAGAACAGCCAAAAGTGCCTTCATTTGCTGCCGTTCCATAGCGGGTGTTGATCTTGTGTCACTGTGGACAGCCGCATGACAGGCCCAAACCCACTCGCTCGTTACACCCAACTTGCAGAGTCACTGAGTCTGTGCTGCAAATTCTATCTATGGCATCTGGGTATAGCACATAACAATTTCAATGCGCCTGGGGAATGCAGGGGCCAGGTGAGAAAGCGTGTGTCATTCGCCAGGGATACGCTCTGATACGCTCTAATACTGAGTGAATCTGATCTGCGTGAACATGTTAACGTTAGAATTTAGGCATTGATTCACGAATCACTGTGGGCCGCAGTGCCGCACTGCTGCGGCATGTGCGATAATTAATTCTGACTCCGCGCGCGTGCCGTCCTCTGCCGTCGGTCAGCGATCGGCGGATGACTCAGACCGCGATCGCGAAATGCGGAGAGGAAATGATGGACATGCATAATATATTGCGGGGAAGTGCGCAGCGAGAGTTCGAGTGCCTTTATTGCATGATCATTGATTGCATTGCCTTCAGGCACCTACGATCGTGATCCGTCGCAAATTCCAGTAATTGCATCTGGCGTCGCTCGAACCAAAGTTGGAGGTCTCGTTGATTGTTGAGAGGACTGGTCACTGGACTGGATCCCGCGGGCTTGCGCGGGTAGCGTGTCCTCGCTCGGGCTATCGTTTACGCTGCTTCACGCTTCCCTCTCGATTCTGGAATCTGGATACCTATGGTGTGGTAGGTGCTAGGTGTGGTGGGGTGTGGTGGTGATTATCGTCTTGGGACCGGGCCTGACCGCGGAAATCGCCGACCGCCGATCAGGAGCAGGGTGGCGAGGCAGGGAAATTATTCAAATGAATAGGGCAATCTGCAATCCACCGATGCTGTGCAGCAGGACCTAGGTGGCCGGGGTGGCAATTTGCCAATCGAATTATGGCCTCGGAAAGTTGAACTTAAAACTACGAGCAGACGACATGCCGAGGCATTCATCTCCGCGGCCGAGTGCTGCTAGGCCCATGCCATCCTGATCTTGAATTAGGCTCTAGTGGCGTGATGGTCATAAACATTGTTGGCGGCCTGACTTGTACCCTGACATACTATTACTGGGACAGACTTAGCCTCCGAGTTCACGCTGTGCGGGGATAGAAGAATAAATCTAGACTCTCAAACAGGAGCGGACATGGGCGCCCCGAATCCCCGAGTCCAATGCTATGCAACTCCGCGGGATGTGACGCGCAATGGGACAAACCAGGCTTACTCCAGGCCTATTATTCGGACGTCCGACCAGAAGTCGGTCGCGACTCGCCGGCCGGCAAGGGGGGCACTGTCGGACCCGTCGGAGCGGACACCCACTTGCTCGCCGACGAGCCAATCCACGCCAATCCACGCCCAGCTCCGTCGGCATCTCCGCGCGGGGTCCGTGCGCAGCCCCGTGCATCAGCGCACCGTTTCAAAATTAAGGCAGGCTGTCCAATTGGGTGCCCCTCCAGCCTCGAGGGTTGTCAGCTTTGGTTGTCAGCGTTGGTGATCATGGGAAACTCGGAAATCGGGATGACCTGGGATGAGTCACGTTAGAACCTTGGACCGGCCTCGACTGGGGACGAGTCCAGCGGGCAGGATGTCATTGGCTCGCTGTAAGGCTCTATAAGCTAGCGGTCGGATATGCTTCCGATGCATGAGTCCGATGCATGAGGCCTCGAGATCTGCTCTGGGACATCTGAAACAGCGGTGGAGACCAGTTCGAGGTGGGGCGGTTGGGCAGAGCGTGGCGGTTGCCACCTGTACTAGTTCTGCGTCTGCTAGGCTCTAGCTGGTTTCCCGAAAAGTAGCCTGCCTACTCACGAGTTCGGCAACAAAAGGAGGGGTTGATGTAAGGTTGATGGGTCAGCGCGGCGACAGATCAGGTCAGCCGAGGGGTTTCGGGCGTTTGGGTCAGCGTCAGGTCAGCCTGCTGAATAACGTATTGTACCTGCCGGCGGGTTCGTAATTCCCGAGTGGACTTGCCTCCACTCCCGAATCCGAGGGAATTATAATCCGAACTGAGCAAGACCACGTACGTCGGCTGCTTCCTAACTTCTTCTCGTATTTTTTTCCCACTTTGTGCGCTAAAGCCTCCATTTTTCGGCTTTCTTTCTTGTGTTACACCATCGTGCACGCGTTCTGACTAATCCCCGGGCCCCCTCCCAGATCTCGAAACGCAATGCTCGCAGCCTCATATCAACAAGCCAATAATAATGCAACAAGCTCCAATTCGCAACCGCCCACATCAGCCGCTGCACCAGCCACTGCACCAGCGTCTTCGTCAGCAGAGACCACCGATCCGCAGATAATATCGCCTGTCACCACACCAGCCGCCGCCGCACGCCCGCGCAAGCGCAAGACTCCCCCCACAGCCAACGAGCCCCCCCCCCCCCCGCCAGTCCAGACGCAGCAGCAGCAGCGCCCCCCCCCCCCCCGGCCATCGTGCAGCACATCCTCCCCCCACCCCACTCCAGGATTCACGCCATGCCTCCTCACCCGCAGCACTCGCACCCCGCACACCCGCAGCACCCCCTCGCCCAGCACCCGCACCCCCAGCACCTGCCGCCGGGGTACCCGAGCCCGTACGACTACACGCCGGGCGGGATGCCGCCCATGCCCGGGATGCACGCGCACGAGCACCAGTCCGCGAGCCCGCCAGGCGGCGGCGGGCGCACGCTATCCAGCAGCAAGCGGGCGGAGCAGAACCGCAAGGCGCAGCGGGCGTTCCGCGAACGACGAGATCAGTACGTACCTGCGATCGATGTGTGTTTGTGTGGATGCTGACGGGTGGTGTGCAGGCACGTCAAGGCGCTCGAGTCGCGCTCGCAGCTGCTCGACACGGCGCTCGCGTCCGCGGACGAGGCGAACCGCCGCTGGGAGGAGTGCCGCGTGCTCGTCGACCAGCTGCGCGTCGAGAACGCGGCGCTGAAGGGGCTGGTCGCAGGGATGCAGGCCAGCGGGATGCAGCCGCAGCAGCAGCAACAGCAGCAGCAACAACAACATGGGCACCCCCACGCCGATGGCGACGATGCGAATTCGAGTAATGACCACGGTGCGTCCTGACTCCTCCTCCCTGTCTACTCGTCTGCTTCCGCTATTCCGACGCTGATGCTTCCAGGCGGATCCAGGTAGTCGACTAGCGCAGGCCGATCTAACGCCATCGGAAGAAGAGGACGCCGCGCCCTAGTCGTGGGCTTCGACGGTGCATGCCCGCATGCCAAGATCGAAGCGGTGGGGCGCGGCAGGGGAGCGGGCGACTTTAATTTTGGCTCTTTACTTATCAGCAGATGTACATGTCTTTTTGTAATTCGGATTCGTTTCTTGTGTTTTTTTATAGCCAGAGATATCTTGCGTCTGATGTGCGGGTGTCTGGGTTCTGGTGTTCTGGTGTTCTGGGTGCCGTCGAGGTGCTGCACAGCGTGCGTGTGGATCCGGCTGCGCTCGTTGGCAGACGTGGACTCCGACGATGACAAAGCCCACAACGATGACAAAGGGGTTATGTAACCCGCACACATTCGAGCTGCAAATCGAATAGCATTTTCGCCCAACAAGCAACCCCCACGTACATCGTCTCGACTACGAAGAGGAACGACGCGGGAGACCGAGACACACTGCGCGTGGCGCGGTCGGCCGCCGCGGAAGGTGAGTACCCACCCAGAGCCCCGATTGATATTGACATATGGCCGCTGATTGGGGGGTCTTGCAGCACCTCGTTTCCAGTCGTTTCCCCTCGGACCTTTGCGTCCCCCGGACTTCTCAGGACATGCCCACTTCGCTTTGCTCGCCGCAGAAGGTGAGTAACCACCCAGAGCCCGAGGAGATTGATATCGATATTGACACATGGCCGTAACCCGTTGGTTGGGGGTCTTGTAGCTGCACCTCGTTTCCCGTCGGACTTTGGGTCCCCCGGCGGACTTCTCAGGATATGTATGCCCAACTTCGCTCTGCTCGCCGCCGCGGGCCCGAGGTCGACCATTCAAACTTGCCCTGTTTCATTTCGCATTCTGCGGCCTTTCTCGGCCTGGCCAAGCCCCAACTGAATATACTTGATCACGGCTGGTCCCTGGATATGATTGACTGCATCTAAGCTGCGGACATTTCCCTAGCTCGACGGTCTATACACGAGGGAAGAGTAACGTATAGATTCTGGCTATGAGAGACTAGCTCGAAGGCGCCAAATCCATATCGAAGTTGCTGGCTTTTCATTTTTCGCCTTTCGCCTTTCTCCGCCATATACTGTATACTGGTTCCACGCACAAGGCCGTACGCACGCACTCCGCACAAGAGACCAATCACCAGCCCGTGCGCTTCCATGTCAGGCTTCAGGCTTCATCCTTCCGCCTGCCGAATCCCGATGTTACCCATACATGATAATTGATAATTCCAGGCGTCAACACCGCGGTCCGCAGGACGCCCTGCCGAGTCTGCTTCCCCTTTTGACCGTGACGGTTGACCCCGCTGGTCCCCTCTGCAGCTGATCGAGATGCATGCCACATGACACCCAGGTATGCGGCCCCAATGCGCCTTTCACCCTCGTTTCGTCCTTTGTTACAGTACTGGCTCAGGCTTGGATCTCTCCCTGTGAGAAAACAGGGGCCCTACCTCTGCCTCTGCAGCAACTCTGCAGCTGATCGCTAGGCACAACTTATATGCGCGCGGCCGTGATGCGATGCGACAGTCTCTTTGCCCATCTGGTGCTCAGTTTCACCCTTCAAGTTGTTACTCCATCTTGTAACCTGGCTCCCATCTCCTGCGGATACCCGTCGGGCAATGCGAGGAAGTGCGGGTCGGCTCCCCGGTCTTCCCTGAAGGTCAAGATTCCCGGTGACGCTTTAATATTTGAGCCCTGCCGGTTGGATGACGCCCGAGAGGCGTGTTGCAGTATATTAGGATGGCTGTAGAAGACGCAAGATGTTGCTGTTGCGCATGTCTGGGCTACAGGCTTAAGCGGTTGTGGAATATAATAATAAATTACGTTGCTTTGAGTTATCTGATATGTGATAATATAGTATTTGCTACTCTTGATTCTGTTCTGTGTAGAACAACTGAGACAGTGCCAAGTAAGTGCGTCGAAACAAGCCTTTGGCAACATGGCACGTGCTCGTCACCGGGTCCGACTGTCGTGCGATTTCATCCAATTCTTCAAGCTTCAGCTGCTTCACCGTTCAACACTGCAAACAGTCCCATCGGTAATTGATACACGCGATCCCGGAAACACCAGGCGCTGACACGCACTACAGTTATAATCTGCAGTGATGCGACAGATCAACGAGGACCGGCGCCGTGCCCGAGGATCACTGTTGAAACGCCTGGAGGAGTTTGCTGCTGCAAGACGGGAACTGATACGCCAGCTGGAGGACCTGTATGTGCGGGAAACAGCCGCGCAACGAGAGTACAACATCCTTCACAACGCAGATGCGCCTACCTCTGATCTCCCGGACGAGATCATTATGATGATATTCGAGGAGGGCATGCGTCAGGGACATCAGTCTCATCATCTTGGGATTATTGCGTCTCATGTTTCACATCGCTTGCGCAAAGTTGCATTGGCAAATCCGAGGCTGTGGACTAGCATCCGGCTCACCGTTGGAGGAGATAGCTATGTCCCGGATCACATGAGAGAAAGATGCGCCACTTTCCTCTCCAGGGCGATGTCGTCCCATTTGAATATTTACATTCGCCAATGGCCCACACAAAATGCCCCGCATGACCTCGAATCCACCTCGAAGGCCAGCGCGCTCCTCCAGCTCATCGACGGGCACATGGGACACTGCCGCCATCTGGGCATCGCCACTTCCCACGAAGTCGGTGTGGTGAGGGTGCTGGAATGCATATCCTCACAAGAGATGCCAGTCCTGACATCCATCGAGCTGCACTCTGGCACGAGTGCTATAGCGTTTCAAGCGCCCCTTTTCGCTTCCGGCGCCCAGGCTTGTCTGAGAACAGCGCAGCTCCACGGCCTCGAGCCCCGATCAATGCACCACTGCCTACCTGCTTTCAGATCGGTCACCTCATTGGGGCTCACAGCTATCTTCATCACAAGCCCCGATCTGTACCACGCCCTCCGTAGCGCTATCATGGCCCTGCCGTTGTTGATCCACTGCGAGATCGGACTGCGCTACTTTGACCCCCCACTGCCTTGTCTCCCCATAGCGATGCCCACCCTCCAATTCCTCCGCTTGGATGTCGGCAGAGGCAACCAGCTTGGTTTAATTATGCGCTCTATTCAAGTACCCTCTTTGACCACCCTTTCGCTTGGAGTACGGCGTGGGCAGGAAGAACTCGGCCCTCCAAACGAATTCTTGGAGCACTTCCCGCCGGTGCAACATCTGATTCTCATGAACGCCATGCCGTACTTTTCATACTATGAGCAGTTTGCTTGCAGATTTCCCGGCATCGAAAGGTTGACTCACCTAGTGACCTCGGAGTATGTCCATCACAACTCCGACCACGTCCTCGCCGATATTCTTCGCGGCGCGGATGGTGGGCTCCGATGGCACAACCTGCGAACCCTCGCAGTGTCGACGACAGACAAGGACTCCGATGCCTCATGGCAAGGCACGATCCTCAAGTCGCAGCACGCTGGCCATCCGATTCGCAAGCTTATGTTGCCGCAAGCGGTAATTCAGAATGCAGCAGGTGCTCTGATGGAGCTGCGAGAAACCATGGATATAGAGGCCTTCCATGTCGATTGGCCGACACCATTCGTTCACATGGATAATCGTGATAGATTGCGAGGCATGTGTTTATCTTATGTATGCAACAATAATTCTCATGTCTACCTTTCCCCAGATATATAGCAGTGGGAAAATATATGATCCCAGGATCGTCAGCCCCCGGGAGCTGGAACGCGGGTTTGGAGTCTAGCATGTTTGGGCGATATTTCCCCTTATGCAAGAACATGGCCCGACGTTAGATTTTGTTATCGTCCTGGACCAAGACCAACTTTTTTGAACTTATCGGTAGACTCGAAGTTGCCCCCGAAGCTCGAGTAATGGGTATACGCCATCAGCAACATTCGAACTGTTCACCACTCCAAATATTCATCTACTCCGAGTCTTTTGAATCCACGATACAATGGGTGAAGGTCTTATATTTACCTTTCCCCAGATATATAGCAGTGGGAGAACATGCATGATACCGGTGCATCATCAGCCCTCCGGGAGCTTGAGCGCGGGTTTGGAGTCTAGCTTTTTTGGGCGATATTTATCTTTATGCCAGAACATGATATTAGATTTTGTTGTTGTCATGGGCAAGACCAAATTTTTTGAACTTATTGGGATAGTGGTAGATTAGAAGTTGCCACCGAAGCCCGAGCAATAGGCATATGCATACAGTATGTATTCCACAGTATCACTGCGGGCATTGATCACTGTTTCTGTAGATAACAGTGTAAAAAAACATTGCCAGAAACGGGGAGACAATGTTTTCTTGCGATGTTTTGCCCAGCACATCGCCGAAACTGGCTGAAACTTACAATGTTTTCGTATGGAAACACTGGATCGAGAACATTGTCCCTCCCTTCACAATGATTTTCACAATGATTTCTGTGGAAACAGGGGCCAATGCCCGGCGCAGTGTATGGAGGAATTAGGATGATTGTAGAAGATGCAAGGCGTAAACAATGTTGCTGTTGCATGTATCTGGGCTACAGCCTGAAGTGATTGCTGAATGTAACAATGCATTATGTTGCTTTGAACTATCTGATATATATTAATTGCTACTCTTGGTTGATTTCGTTCTGTGGAGAAGGATTATGATGAACACGAGAAGTTGACTCCAATTGAAGTTGCCACATCAGGTATGGCACGTGGCTGTCACAAGGTCGTCGACGACGACTCGACGTGCAACTTTTCCTTTTCCTTTTGGTCCTTCAAGCTTCAGGTGATTCACCGTTTGCCTCCTCCACAGCTGTACTATTGTTCGTAGCTTGATTGGCATTCGACGTGTTAGCGGACAACTTGATTCTGTGGCGGGGATGTCCTGGTAAGGGGATAAGAGTAGTATAGGGGGCAGGGGCAGATTGCATTTGATTTACACCGAGTAGCAAACTGAGAAAACACTGTTAGTCGGTTTCTGAGCCAAGGTCACATATTGCATTTTACTTGCTGTTCATTATGCATTAACGCTCTATCTATTTTGCACTAACGCTCTATCAGTTCAAGAACCCACTTAGCCGTTTCCACCTAGGTGAAACGTACTCGCTCAGCCAGAACCCAAAACGATTGATATTGACATACAGCCGTTGATTGGGGGTCATGCAGCTGCCCCTCGTTTCCCGTCGGACTTTGGGTCACCCGGACTTCTCATGATATGCCCAGTGTACTTTGCTCGCCGCCGCGGGCCTGAGGTCGACCATTCAATTCTGCCCTATTTCATTTCGCATTCTGCGGCCTTTCTTGGCCCCACTCCAGGATTCACGCCATGCCTCCTCACCCGCAGCACCCGCACCCCGCACACCCGCAGCACCCCCTCGCCCAGCACCCGCACCCCCAGCACCTGCCGCCGGGATACCCGAGCCCGTACGACTACACGCCGGGCGGCATGCCGCCCATGCCCGGGATGCACGCGCACGCGCACGAGTCCGCGAGCCCGGCGGGCGGCGGTGGGCGCACGCTCCCGAGCAGCAAGCGCGCGGAGCAGAACCGGAAGGCGCAGCGCGGGTTCTGCGAACGACGAGATCAGTACGTGCCTGCGATCAATGTGTATACAAGGGGATGGATGCTGACGGTGTGATGTGTGCAGGCACGTCAAGGCGCTCGAGTCGCGCTCGCAGCTGCTCGACACGGTGCTCGCGTCCGCGGACGAGGCGAACCGCCGCTGGGAGGAGTGCCGCGTGCTCGTCGACCAGCTGCGCGTCGAGAACGCGGCGCTGAAGGGGCTGGTCGCAGGGATGCAGGCCAGCGGGATGCAGCCGCAGCAGCAACAACAGCAACAACAGCAACAACAACATGGGCACCCTCACGCCGACGGCGACGATGCGAATTCGAGTAATGACCACGGTGCGTCCTGACTCCTCCTCCCTGTCTACTCGCCTGCTTCCGCTATTCCGACGCTGATGCTTCCAGGCGGATCCAGGTAGTCGACTAGCGCAGGCCGATCTAACGCCATCGGAAGAAGAGGACGCCGCGCCCTAGTCGTGGGCTTCGACGGTGCATGCCCGCATGCCAAGATCGAAGCGGTGGGGCGCGGCAGGGGAGCGGACGACTTTAATTTTGGCTCTTTACTTATCAGCAGATGTACATGTCTTTTTGTAATTCGGATTCGTTTCTTGTGTTTTTTTATAGCCAGAGATATCTTGCGTCTGATGTGCGGGTGTTCTGTGTTCTGGTGTTCTGGGTGCCGTCGAGGTGCTGCACAGCGTGCGTGTGGATCCGGCTGCGCTCGTTGGCAGACGTGGACTCCGACGATGACAAAGCCCACAACGATGACAAAGGGGTTATGTAACCCGCACACATTCGAGCTGCAAATCGAATAGCATTTTCGCCCAACAAGCAACCCCCACGTACATCGTCTCGACTACGAAGAGGAACGACGCGGGAGACCGAGACACACTGCGCGTGGCGTGGTCGGCCGCCGCGGAAGGTGAGTACCCACCCAGAGCCCCGATTGATATTGACATATGGCCGCTGATTGGGGGGTCTTGCAGCACCTCGTTTCCAGTCGTTTCCCCTCGGACCTTTGCATCCCCCGGACTTCTCAGGACATGCCCACTTCGCTTTGCTCGCCGCAGAAGGTGAGTAACCACCCAGAGCCCGAGGAGATTGATATCGATATTGACACATGGCCGTAACCCGTTGGTTGGGGGTCTTGTAGCTGCACCTCGTTTCCCGTCGGACTTTGGGTCCCCCGGCGGACTTCTCAGGATATGTATGCCCAACTTCGCTCTGCTCGCCGCCGCGGGCCCGAGGTCGACCATTCAAACTTGCCCTGTTTCATTTCGCATTCTGCGGCCTTTCTCGGCCTGGCCAAGCCCCAACTGAATATACTTGATCACGGCTGGTCCCTGGATATGATTGACTGCATCTAAGCTGCGGACATTTCCCTAGCTCGACGGTCTATACACGAGGGAAGAGTAACGTATAGATTCTGGCTATGAGAGACTAGCTCGAAGGCGCCAAATCCATATCGAAGTTGCTGGCTTTTCATTTTTCGCCTTTCGCCTTTCTCCGCCATATACTGTATACTGGTTCCACGCACAAGGCCGTATGCACGCACTCCGCGCAAGAGACCGATCACCAGCCTGCGCGCTTCCATGTCAGCCTTCAGGCTTCATCCTTCCGCCTGCCGAATCCCGATGTTACCCACACATGATAATCAGATAATTCCAGGCGTCAACACCGCGGTCCGCAGGACGCCCTGCCGAGTCTGCTTCCCCTTTTGACCGTGACGGTTGACCCCGCTGGTCCCCTCTGCAGCTGATCGAGATGCATGCCACATGACACCCAGGTATGCGGCCCCAATGCGCCTTTCACCCTCGTTTCGTCCTTTGTTACAGTACTGGCTCAGGCTTGGATCTCTCCCTGTGAGAAACAGGGGCCTGCAGCAACTCTGCAGCTGATCGCTAGGCACAACTTATATGCGCGCGGCCGTGATGCGATGCGACAGTCTCTTTGCCCATCTGGTGCTCAGTTTCACCCTTCAAGTTGTTACTCCATCTTGTAACCTGGCTCCCATCTCCTGCGGATACCCGTCGGGCAATGCGAGGAAGTGCGGGTCGGCTCCCCGGTCTTCCCTGAAGGTCAAGATTCCCGGTGACGCTTTAATATTTGAGCCCTGCCGGTTGGATGACGCCCGAGAGGCGTGTTGCAGTATATTAGGATGGCTGTAGAAGACGAAGATGTTGCTGTTGCGCATGTCTGGGCTACAGGCTTAAGCGGTTGTGGAATATAATAATAAATTACGTTGCTTTGAGTTATCTGATATGTGATAATATAGTATTTGCTACTCTTGATTCTGTTCTGTGTAGAAGAACTGAGACAGTGCCAGTAAGTGCCTCGAAACAAGCCTTTGGCAACATGGCACGTGCTCGCCACCGGGTCCGACTGTCGTGCGATTTCATTCAATTCTTCAAGCTTCTTCCGTCAAATTGACGTTCCAGCGTGGGAACATTTCCGTTTTCCTGACGTTCTGTTTTATTTCCCGCGCCACTGCCTCTTACCTGCTCAAATGGTTTCGAGCATCGCAGGTGCCACCGGAGTGGACTCAAATGGTCCAAAATGAGTGAAAATATCGATTTTGGGTCCCTGAATGGCTTGCCCTTCTCAAAAAAACATCAGAATAGGACTGTACATACACCAATAACCTGTCTACAATTGATTCATGCCTGAAAACACAATTTCTCATGCATAACAATGTCACATACATGTAGTACATACTTATGAATGAGTTGAAGTTGTGACAAAAGCACACCAGAGCCCGAGGAGGGAGCAACCGAGAGGATGTGGCGGAAAGAGTGGCTGTGGTAAAACAGAAATCTCCCACGGAACAGAACGTCAATTTGGCGGTCGCGAAACAGGGAAACCGTGATTTTGCTGGCTTTGGCGTGCTGCTAGCGCCAAAATTTGACCCCCCGCAGATCGCTTCGTGCCGGCAAATTGACGTTCTGCCGTGGGAGATTGACGTTCTGAGTGGCGGCGACACGGCGGCCTGTAAGACACACTGAGTGGGCTCTACCGCTGGCCTCACACTCAATTTCCTTCCAATAAAATTATCAATATACTCTATACATCTATACCAATGCCCTGCATAGAGAATCTAGACCTTCCAGCGGACGGTGGCCAGCGAACGAGCCCGAACGAGCCTCCTCAGCTATTTTCACGGACCCGCCACACGCCGCGTGGCACGGCGCTTATTACGCGAACGTCAATTTGACCCTGCGCAGCTCTACTTCAGCGCTTCACCGTTTGTTATGCAAGCAGTCCCATCGGTAATTGATACACGCAATCCCGGAAACACCAAGCGCTGACACGCACTACAGTTATAATCTGCAGTGATGCGACAGATCAACGAGGACCGGTGCCGTGCCCGAGGATCATTGTTGAAACACCTGGAGGAGTTTGCTGTTGCAAGACGGGAACTGATACGCCAGCTGGAGGACTTGTACGTGCGGGAAACAGTCGCGCAACGAGAGTACAACATCCTTCACAACGCAGATGCGCCCACCTCTGATCTCCCGGACGAGATCATTATGATCATATTGGAGGAGG